>ML255734.1:0-50394 GCA_005239495.1 Nicotiana undulata
ATACATTGAGTAAGAAAATGTCTTGAAATTATTTATAACATCATTTATGAATAATTATGGAATGTAGAATATTAAGTAAACATGAAAATAATTTGATAAAAATACGGAAAATTATGGGAAAATATCAATTACTATAGAGAGTGATTTTGAAGGTATATATGAAAATTTAAAAATAATTTGAGGAAAAATTGGGTATCAACACATATATATCTGGTGGTCTTCTAGGCGCAGAAAAAAGGAAGTTGCAGGGACTTACCGTGAGCTGTATTTTATGTTTAGATTCACAACATGGAGACTCTCCACCAAAGTTATTTATATTCTCCTGTCTAAATTTTACTCCGGACAGATGTTGTAATGTATTATATTTCCTAGTTGATGTTCATGTACTTGTGACACCGGATTTTGGGGGTGCTTATGGGTGGTTCATTATTGTATTGTGAAAATATTATTGGTTAACCTATAAAACTCTATTTCTTACCACTTTTAATTGATGAAAATTATGATTTCAAAAATACTAAAATGAGTAATTAAGTTAATCATCCATTGCTGGCTTGCCCGATGGCGGTGTTAGGCGCGATCACGACCTCAGTGGATTTTGGTTCATGACAGCTTGTAATCACAGCGTTAGGTTCACTTAGGTCTCACGAGTCATGAGAAAGTCTAGTAGAGTCTGATCGGTACGGAGACGTTTGTACTTATCTTCGAGAGGCTACAGGGTTGTTAGGAGCTCTTCCCTTCTTGATTCTTCTTTGTGCACTTTGATTCCTTTGAGGCTTATGCATTTATTTCCTTCCTACTAAATCTTATACGACGTAAAGCTCTTGTTATAAATTGGGAATAGAGTAATTGTAATGGTACTACAGATGTGGTGCGGGATAATTCTCCCTGCGTATTTGATTGGGCTATTATCGCCGCCTTGCGAAAGCATGTTCTGTCGTTTCAGCTCAGTATTAGTATTGCCTATGGTTTTTGAAGTTGGGCACCGTCACGCCCCATTTTCCTTGCAAAATCGGGTTTCGACATTTCTAAGACAACTCCCTTCCTTTTGGGATGGGGTAAGTGATTAGAAGAGTCTCCACCTAACGGATTAAGGTGCGTTAGGGAACCTAGAGCAATAAACTCATGAAACCAGTTTGCATCACCAGAGATCAGGTAAGGGCTCATATTACCTTGAGGGGAAGGTGATAGGCACCTCTTGAGGTCCACAACAGTGGGTCCCAACCGAACTTAGTTAAGCGAATTAGTCTAAAAGGGGAAGAAAACAAATTGGACAATACAGGATTAAAGGGGGTCCTAGGTTTTTTAGCCTATAGGATCATTCTATGCAATACTTTGTAACTTCCCCAAGTTGGGGTGTTACTCATAGCATTAGCGCACAGGCTATCATTTCCTTACTACCCGATTACTATCTTCCAGTTGTTACCTAAGCGTTCTAATAGCTTCTATCTCGTTTCCTTATGTGTGCACTACCCGTCCCTTAGATATGGTCCTGGAGGTATTAGGACCTCTATTTAGGATGGTTCTAGACTGACCTATGTTACTTAAAAATGAGAAACCTAGGCGACAAACAAAAGGAAAATAGGACTTTCAAGTAAAGAAACAAATAAGGTCTCACATTGACCTTCACAAGAAGACAACCAATGCACGCAATTGAATCAACAAACTTTGTTAATTTAGAATCCTATAGGCAGGATATCTATATGAACAAAACAGAATGTACATACAGTTTTATTAAGCGAGTATTAAAACCTATTCTGTTTGCCTACTGATTTTATTCAGCACGAATCTGGGCATTCCAAGCAGGTAATATGTCACAATTTTAAGCCTAGATTCATTAGTAAGTCCTACAGTTTGCCTAAGTGATGGCCAAAATCGATTGAATTCATAATTGATTAACAGGATCCTATAGGCATGATTTCTACGAGTTAATTATAGACCTATAAACATGGTTTCTAAGTGTAATACTAATTTTTAACTCATAAAGACAGGTTTTTATTCCTTTTAAATCCTATAGGCATGCTTTCTAATTGTTGAATTGATTTAAACCCCTATAGGCAGGATTTCTAATTGCTGACTTGATTTAAACCCATATAGGCATGATTTCTAATTGCTGACTTGATTTAGACCCCTATAGGCATGATTTCTAAGTTGAAACTGATTTTTTTATTCCTATAGGCATGGTATCTATTAACCGTATATGGGCAGAAATTAAGCAGATTGACAGGAAAGATTATTATTTCAAACAAACAGGATCCTATAGACACGATCACTACTGCATATTGGGTTGAAAATATGTGTAGATCCTATGAACATGATTTCTAATGCAGAATTAACAGAAAAGCCTATAAGCAGGATCTCTAGTATGAAAATGTAAAAATAAATAATCAAAACAATCAGGAAAATCCTATAGGCAGGATCTCTAAACAAGTATATCTCTCACATGATTCAATCAACATAATTAAACCTATATGCAGGATTTCTACCCAATTTTAACAAAAATATAAGAACCCCTCCCTCCTCCATCTTTTACTAATTAACCCAAAATCTGTTATTATAGAGATGATTATAGCTCGAAATATCAAACGAATTTAATAATAGTAACAATTATACTATAGGGAGCCTTCATAGGCTCAATCTAATCCTAGAAACCAGGCCTTCAATCGAAACATGTAACGACCTGATCGGTCGTTTTGTGTTCTAGAACCTCGTGCCCCTAAATTAGGCTGCTCGTATTTGCTTTTACTGATTTATAACTTTCGGGGATGGTTAGTTCGGGATTTGGAGGAGTATGGGGTGGTATAGGAACACTTAGTTCCTTAAGGTTGGCCTTAATGGCCAAGTTTGACTCCGGTCAACATTTTTAGTAAACGACCCCGGAATCAAGATTTGAAAGTTCCAATAGGTTCGTATGATGATTTCGGAATTGGGCGTGTGTTCGAAACGGGTTTTGGATGATCCGGGAGCGTTTCGGCGCCAAATAGTGAAATATGATTCCTTAAGTTCAAAATTTGAGGTTTGGAACGTGTTTTTATGTTATCGAGGTTCCGTCATGTCATTTATGACCTGCTCGCAAAATTTGGTGTCATTACGAGTAGTATAGGTATGTTTCAGCATGTCGAAAGCGAATTCAAGAATTTAAAGTTCTTAAGTTGGATTAGTTAGTTTTAGGGTATGATTCTTGGATTTAGTGTTGTTTAGGACATTCCGAAGGCTCGAGCGAGTCCATATTATGATCTGGAACTTCTTGTTATATTTGGACGGGGCCTCGGGTGGGTCCGGATGCCATTCGGATATCGCGCGAGGCAAACCAAGTCTAAAAGAGCGGCTGGTGTGACCGCACCTGTGAAGGATCAGCCGCAGGTGCGAGACCGCAAGTGCGGTCGAAGCCTCGCAGGTGCGTCCTTAGAGGGGCTGCCCAATTCCCGCAGGTGTGGGCCTTTTCCCGCAGAAGCAGAGCTGCATGTGCGCGCTCCTTTCCACAGGTGTGATGTCTGGACTTCTTCTCCTCTTCCGCAAGTGCGAGCTCTGGCTCGTAGGTGCGGCCCTCGAGTCGCAGGTGCGGAAGTCCTGGAGGCAGTGAGGTTATCTTAAATGCGGGACTTAGTCATGGTTAGGCCATTATCTTTCATTTTTAACGACTTGGGGAGCTTTCAAAGGGGAGATTCGACCTAGCAATTGTGAGGTAAGTAATTTCTACTTAAAAGTGAGTTTAATACTTGAGTTATGAGTAGATTAACACACAAAAATTAGTGGAAATCATGGGTTTAGAGTAAAACCTAGGGTTTTGATAAAAATGAGATTTAATCAAGAAATTTGTTATGGAATCATGCAAAAACTATATAATATTGATCCTTATGCTATGGGTAACAATTTCCCTTGAAAATTTCCAGAATTCGAATATGTGGGCCCGGGGGACATTTTAGGATTTTGCAAACTAGGTTGAGGTAACCATTTAAATAGCAGCATTGTGCACTTTTGAGCATAGATTGATTTATTTATATAATGTTTAGCTAGTTTCGAGTTCCTTGGCGACGAATTTGGAGATTCGAGCGCATTCGGGAAGTAGGCTTGAAACGAGGTAAGTCTCGTTTCTAACCTTGTAAGAGGGAATTGTCCCCATAGATGAAGTAATTAACTATGTGTCATTGTTTGTGGGGACTACGTACGTACGAGGTGACGAGAGTCCGTGTGTAGTGACTATTCTTGTTATATCCGGGTAGTTAGGTTTACACTATGTCTTGTGAACTTCGTTAATTGAACTATATGCCTTGTGATTTCCTTGTATGCAAGTTTGTTTTCAAGAGATCCTAGAACTTGACGTTTTCAAACGAATTATTATTTTGGAAAAAGGATTTAAGGAAAATGTTGTGTTTATGTGTGACCGCTTCGCATTTCATATTCCGCGAGCGGAGTGATTCTTTCCACTACTCTTATGGGAGCGGGTTGTACACCACGGTAGGTTAATAGATGCATCTATGGTTCGCGTCGTTCGACCCTTCGACAGTGCACATTTATTATTATGTTGGCCCATACCATATCTTCCGACACATTATGCGCATGCTACCTGTTTGATATTATTCATGATTTTTAAACTGTTAAATGTCTTGGAAGACAAAATTCGTAATTTTATTTTGGAGTTTCGCCACGTAAATAGATTTTGTAAGTATGCTTGATATTTATCGTTCTACTATCCATGTGTTCTTGTTATTCTCTTTAGTTTTTACATCTAAATACATTGTTTGGACCCTAGTGAGTGTCAAATCGATCTCTCGTCACTACTTCTTCGAGATTAGACTAGATACTTACTGGGTACATATTGTTTATGTACTCATGCTACGTTTCTATACTTAATTGTACATGTTCTTAGGCAGGTGCATCTGGTTATCAGTCCGATGCTCGTCCCTGATCTTACTTGATTCGAGGCTTCACGATGAGTTGCTTCTCCTGATGTCGTTCATCAGCACCCTGGAGTCACTTCTTTTGTTATTCTGTCTATGTTATTTCAGACAGTAGGATAGATTTGATTCATTTGTTCCCTCTCTACTAGATGCCTTTAGACTTGTGACACTAGTTCCTGGCACACACGTTAGTAGACTATTCTTTTGGAATGTAATTAATTGAAGTTGACTTTTTGGGTCTCAGTAATCTAATTTCCTTACTATTATGTTATATTCCATGTGTAGTGGCTAAGTTTTTTTAAATATGAGAAAGATTCAGCTAAAACAAACTAAATTCACTAGATAATTAGTGTTGGCTTGCCTAAGCTCGGTGTTGGATGCCAACACGACCTGGGTTAGGATCTGGGTCGTGACAACATGGTATCATAGCTCTAGGTTCACGTAGGTCTCACAAGTTACGGGCAACCCCAATAGAGTATTGCGGATGGGTATGAAGACATTTGTATTTATCTTTGGGAGGCTATAGGGTATTAGGAAATCTCTCTTTATTCATCTTCTATCATGCAGTTGATGGTATGCTAGGTATCGCTCTTCTATTCTCTCACAGATGGTGAGGACGCGCGCAACCGATGTTTCGGACCTGGAAGGGGCCTCTACCCCCGTTGTCAGAGGCCGTGGCAAAGGTCGGGGGAGGGCACCAGCCCCAGGTAGGGGATGAGGGCGTCCCAAAGCTTCCCCAGTTGCACCTCAAGTGGATCCAGCAGAGGATCCTATCACTGAGGAGCAGGGCGAGGCGCCCGCAGCAGATCATGCCCCATTGGACTTCATGACGACGCTGGGATTTCAGGAGGTTATGGGCCGTATGATGCGGTTCATGGATACTATGACCCAGGCTGGTTTATTTCAAGCGGACCCGGCCATTCCTCAGGCGGGAGGGGGAGCAAAGACCCCTACTTCTCGGGCCGCAAGGCATGCAACAACAGTTTATCAGAACCCGGGTACACTACCCGGGGGTAGGGTCTAGCCAGTAGCAGCAACAACACTTGAGCCCAGGCCAGCTGGGGACGACGATCTGCAGAAGTTATTAGACAGATGGACCAGAATGCACCCTCCAGTATTCGGAGGTGAGCGTCATGAGGATGCTCAGGATTGTATTAACAGGTGCAGGGACAAACTGCACAACATGAGGATACTGGATTCGCATGGAGTAGGCTTCACTACTTTCCAGCTTGAGGGTATGGCCCGTAGATGGTGGCAGTCTTATATTCTTGGCAGACTAACAGATTCTCCTCCCATCACTTGGGAGCAATTTACTCAGCTATTCTTGGAAAGGTATATTCCACCCTCTGAGAGGGAAGAGTTGTGGTATCAGTTTGAGTAGCTGGAGCAAGGTCAGATGTCAGTGACCGATTACGAGGCTAGGTTTTCGGAGCTGTCTCGTCATGCATTTGTGATACTTCCTACTGACACAAAGAGAGTGCGGAGATTTGTAGCTGGGTTTCACACTAGTATTAGGGCCAACATGGCCTAAGAGGTGGAGATGGGACTCTTTATCAGCTTGTAGTAGAGATTGCTCGCAGGATTGAGGGCTATCGATTGAGGAGTAGAGAATAGGGACAATAGGATAAGAGAACTCAGTTTTCTGGGGATTTGAGAGGTGATCCAGCTAGAGGCAGAGGTCAGTTTGGTATGGGTCAGACCAGTAGGCCCCTATATTCAACACCCCCACCACCTCCTCGAGGTGTTCCTGTGAGGCCTTATTTCAGCGCGATGCCGGAGAGTTCTTATCGCCCACCAACCATTCAGGGTTCCGCCGACGGTTATTCTGGTCATCAGGGGTCTTCCATCCCTTATTTCAGTGCTATGCTAGAGAGCTCATACCGTCCTCCAGCTATTCAGGGTTCTTCAGGAAGCAGGATATGGTGCCAAGAGGTTGTTATGAGTGTGGGGATCCAGGTCACATGAAGAGGTTTTGTCGCAGGCTTCGGGGCAAGGCAGTGCAGCAGAGTCACCAGCCTATGGTTTCAGAACCGACAGTCCGGCCACCCAGAGGTGGAGGACAGGTTGGTAGGGGTCGTCCTAGAGGTGGAGGCCAGGCGGGGGGAGCCCAGCCAACTCCTGTCCATTCAGGTGCGGGTCAGTCATCCGGTGCTCCAGCCAGATTCTATGCTTTCCCAGCCAAACTAGATGCAGTAGCTTCAGATGCCGTGATCACATGTATTATTTCAGTATGCGGTAGGGATGCTTCAGTATTATTTGATCCAAGATCCACTTATTCGTCTGTATCAGCCCTGTTTGCTCATTCCCTGGATATTCCTCGGGAGTCCTTGGGTACTCCTATTTATGTGTCCACTCTTGTGGGAAATGCTATTGTTGTGGACCGAATTTATCAGTCCTATGTAGTTACATTTTGTGGGTTCGAGACCAGAGCGGACCTCCTGTTACTTGATATGATTGATTTTGAGTTCATTCTGGGAATGGATTGGTTATCTCCCTATCATTCCATCCTAGATTGCCATGCCAAGACTGTTACTCTAGCCATGCCTGAGTTGCCGAGATTGGAGTGGAGAGGTTCCTCAGTCAGTGCAACTAGTCGGGTTGTTTCTTTCCTGAAGGCTCAACGTATGGTTGAGAAGGGTTGTTTGGCTTATCTTCCTTATGTGCAGGACACCACCGCCGAGTCTACGAAGATTGATTCAGTGCCGGTAGTTCGAGAGTTTGCTGATGTATTTCCTTCAGACCTTCCAGGCATGCCATCGGATCGTGACATTGATTTTTGGATTGACTTAGCTCCAGGCACCCAGCCTATATCTATTCCCCCATACCGTAAGGATCCAAAGGAATTGAAAGAACAACTTGAGGAGTTGTTAGCTAAGGGGTTTATCAGACCGAGCATATCGCCTTGGGGTGCTCCAGTGTTATTTGTGAAGAAGAAGGATGGGACAATGCAGATGTGAATTGACTACCGCCAGTTGAACAAAGTCACCATCAAGAATAAGTACCCGTTGTTGCATATCGATGATTTTTTGCAGGGTGCTCGGGTGTTTTCTAAGATTGACTTGAGATCGGGGTACCATCAGCTAAAGATTCGGGACTCGGATGTTCCGAAGACTGCCTTTCGTATGAGATATGGTCACTATGCGTTCCTGGTGATGTTCTTTGGCTTGACTAGTGCCCCAGCAGCATTTATGGATTTGATGAACAGGGTGTTCAGGCCTTATATTAATTCTTTTGTTATTGGCTTCATGGATGACATTTGATCTACTCGCGTAGCCTAGGGGAGCACGAGCAGCATTTGAGAGTGGTGCTTCAGACTTTGTGGGAACAAAAGTTGTACGCTAAGTTCTCCAAGTGTGAGTTCTGGTTGGATTCTGTGGCATTCTTGAGACATGTGGTATCCGGAGAGGGAACCATGGTGGATCCTAAGAAGATTGAGGTAATTCAGAGTTGGCCACGCCCTACTTCAGCGATAGAGATCAGGAGCTTCTTGGGGATGGCAGGTTATTATCGCCGGTTTGTGAAGGGTTTTCATCCATTGCAGCCCCTCTGACTAGATTGGCCGAGATGAATGCCCCATTTTGATGGTCCGATGAGTATGAGGCGAGCTTCCAGAAGCTCAAGACAGCCTAGACCACAACACCAGTTCTAGTGTTGCCTTCCGGTTCTAGGATGTATACAGTGTATTGCGATGCCTTGCGCGTTGGTTTGGGATATGTGTTGATGCAGGAAGGGCGAGTTATTTCATATTCTTCACGTCAGTTGAAGGTTCATGAGAAAACTTACCCTGTGCACGATTTGGAGTTGGCGGCGATTGTTCATGATCTTAATATTTTGAAGCACTACTTGTATGGAGTGCCTTGTGAGGTTTATACAAACCACCGCAGTCTACAACACTTGTTCAAGCAGAGGGATCTTAATTGGAGACTGCATAGATGGCTTGAGTTGCTGAATAATTATGACATCACCATCCTTTATCATCCGGGCAAGGCGAATGTTATTGCAGATGCCTTAAGCAGGAAGGCAGAGAGTATGGGTAGCTTGGCTTTCATTTTAGTAGAGGAGAAACCTCTAGCTTTGGACATTCAGTCCTTGGCTAATCGCTGGTGAGGTTGGACCTTTCAGAGCCCAGCCGAGTTCTGGCACGTGTTGTTTCTCAGTCTTCATTATTAGGGGAGATCAAGGCTCGGTAGTTTGATGATTCGCACTTGGCAGTTCTCCCGGAGACAGTGTTACAGGGTGGTGCCAAGGAGGTTTCTATTGGCGAGGATGGTGTTCTGAGACTTCAGGGTCGCTTATGTGTTCCTAATGTTGACGGCCTGAGGGAGAGGATTTTAGAGGAGGCACATAGTTCCCGATATTCTATTCACCCTGGTGCTACGAAGAGTATCGTGACCTGAGGCAGCATTACTGGTGGAGGCGGATGAAGAAGGACACAGTGGAGTATGTGGCTAGATGTCTAAGTTGCCAGCAGGTTAAGTATGAGCACAAGAGGCCAGGAGCCCTAATTTAGCAGATGCCTATACCTAAGGTGAAGTGGGAGCGCATCACTATGGACTTCGTAGTAGGGTTGCCTCGGACCTTGCAGAAGGTTGATGCGATTTGGGTTATTGTGGACAGGTTGACCAAGTCGGCACACTTCATTCCAGTAGCTACTACTTATATTTCAGAGAGGTTGGCCCAGATCTACATTCGGGAGATAGTTCAGTTGCACAGTGTGCTTGTGTCCATTATATCAGATCGAGGTCCTCAATTCACCTCGCACTTCTAGAGAGCGGTGCAGAGTGAGTTAGGCACCCGGGTAGAGCTCAGCACAGCATTCCACCCTCAAACTGATGGGAAGTCAGAGCGGACAATTCAGATATTGGAGGACATGCTCAGAGCATGTGTGATTGACTTTGGAGGGCAGTAGGACCAGTTCTTTCCTTTGGACGAGTTTTCTTATAATAACAGTTATCAGTCCAATATTGAGATGGCTCTATTTGAGGCCTTGTATGTTCGGCGATGTAGTTCTCCCATCGGGTGGTTTGAGCCTGGCGAGGATAAGTTATATGGCACCGATCTGGTGAAGGATGCTTTGGATAAAGTAAACTTGATTCAGGAGAGGCTTCGCACAGCACAGTCCAGACAGAAGAGTTACGCGGACCAAAAGGCGTGTGATGTATCATTTATGGAAGGCGAGAAAGTTCTGTTGAAAGTCTCGCCGATGAAGGGTATTATGAGGTTTGGAAAGAAAGGCAAGTTGAGCCCAAGGTTGATAGGCCCATTTGAGGTGTTGAGACGAGTTGGGGAGGTTTCTTATGAGCTCGCTTTACCTCCCAGCTTATCAGCAGTTCATCCGATCTTTCATGTGTCCATACTCCTTAGGTACTACACCGACTTCTCCCACGTGGTAGATTTCAGCACCATTCAGCTAGATGAGAGGTTGGGTTACGAGGAGGAGCCCGTTGTTATTATTGACAACAGGATCGACAGTTGAGGTCCAAGAGGTTTTTCGCCGTAAAGGTCCAGTGGAGGGGCCAACCAGTCGGGGAGGCAACTTGGGAGTCCGAGGAGGACATGCGGAGCAAATATACACACTTATTCGACA
Organism: Nicotiana undulata; assembly: GCA_005239495.1. NCBI lineage: Eukaryota > Viridiplantae > Streptophyta > Magnoliopsida > Solanales > Solanaceae > Nicotiana > Nicotiana undulata. The sequence continues at coordinate 10,486 of ML255734.1, forward strand.
CTTCAGGTATGATTCTATACCCAATCGAGGACGAACGTTTGTTTAAGAGGTAGAGAATATAACGACCCGACCGGTCGTTTTGTGTTCTAGAACCTCGTGCCCCTAAATGAGGCTTCTCATGTTTGCTTTTACTGATTTATAAATTGCAGGGATGGTTAGTTTGGGATTTGGAGGAGTATGGGGTGGTATAGGAACACTTAGTTCCTTAAGGTTGGCCTTAAAGGCCAAGTTTGACTCCGGTCAACATTTTTAGTAAACGACTCCGGAATCGAGATTTGAAAGTTCCAGTAGGTTCGTATTATGATTTCGGACTTGGGCGTGTGTTCGGAATGAGTTTTGGATGACCCGGGAGCGTTTCGGCGCCAAATAGTGAAATATGATTCCTTAAGTTCAAAAATTGAGGTTAGGAACGTGTTTTTGTGTTATCAAGGTCCGAACGGAATTCTGAGACGGGGAATAATTCTGTCATGTCATTTATGTATTGCTCACAAAATTTGATGTCATTCCGAGTAGTATAGGTATATTTCGGTGTGGTGAAAGCGAATTCAAGAATTTAAAGTTCTTAAGTTGGATTAGTTTGTTTTGGGGTATGATTCTTGGATTTAGTGTTGTTTCAGACATTCCGAAGGCTCGAGCGAGTCCGTATTATGATCTGAAACTTGTTGGTATATTTGGACGGCGCCTCGGGCAGGTCCGGATGCCATTTGGACATCGCGCGAGGCAAACCAAGCTTTAAAAGAGCTGCTGGTGCACCAGATCTGGTGCGACCGCACCTGTGCAGGATCGGTCGCAGGTGCGAGACTACAGGTGCAGGCGAAGCCTCGTAGGTGCGGCTTTAGAGGGGCTGCTCAATTCCCGCAGGTGCGGAGCTTTTCCCGCAGAAGCGGAGCCGCAGGTGCGATGCGTGGCCTTCTTCTCCTCTTCCGCAGGTGCGAGCTCTGGCTCGTAGGTGCGGCCCTCAAGCCGCAGGTGCGGAAGTCCTGGAGGCAGTGAGGTTGTCTTAAATGCGGGAATTAGTCATGTTTAGGCCATTTTCTTTTATTTTTAACGACTTGGGGAGCTTTCAAAGGGGAGATTCGACCTAGCAATTGTGAGGAAAGTAATTTCTACTTAAAAGTGAGTTTAATACTTGAGTTTTGAGTAGATTAACTCACAAGAATTAGTGGAGATCATGGGTTTAGAATAAAACCTAGGGTTTTGATAAAAATGAGATTTAATCAAGAAATTGGTTATGGAATCATGCAAAAACTATATAATATTGATCCTTAGGCTATGGGTAACCATTTCCCTTGAAAATGTTCAGAATCCGAACATGCGGGCCCGGGGGTACATTTTAGAATTTTGCAAACTAGGTTGAGGTAACCATTTAAGTAGGAGAATTGTGGACTTTTGAGCATAGATTGATTTATTTATATAATGTTTAGCTAGTTTCTAGTTCCTTGGCGATGAATTTGGAGATTCGAGCGCATTCTTGACCCGGGAAGTAGGCTTGAAACGAGGTAAGTCTCGTTTCTAACCTTGTAAGAGGGAATTGTCCTCATAGATGAAGTAATTAACTATGTGTCATTGTTTGTGGGGACTACGTACGCACGAGGTGACGAGAGTCCGTGTGTAGTGACTATTCTTGTTATATCCGGGTAGTTAGGTTTACACTATGTCTTGTGAACTTCGTTAATTGAACTATATGCCTTGTGATTTCCTTGTATGCAAGTTTGTTTTCAAGAGATCCTAGAACTTGACGTTTTCAAATGAATTATTATTTTGGAAAAAGGATTTAAGGAAAATGTTGTGTTTATGTGTGACCGCTTCGCAATTCATATTTCGCGAGCGGAGTGATTCTTTCCACCACTCCCATGGGAGTGGGCCGTACGCCACGACAGGTTAATAGATGCATCTATCGTTCGTGCCGTTCGACCCTTCGGCAATGCACATTTATTATTAGGTTCGCCCAGACCATATCTTTCGACACATTATGCGCATGCTACCTGTTTGATATTATTCATGACTTTTAAACTGTTAAATTTCTTGGAAGACAAAATTCGTAATTTTATTTTGGAGTTTCTCCACGTAAATAGGTTTTGTAAGTATGCTTGATATTCATCGTTCTACTATTCATGTGTACTTGTTATTCTCTTTAGGTTTTACATCTAAATACATTGTTTGGACCCTAGTGAGTGTCAAGTCGACCTCTCGTCACTACTTTTTCGATATTAGACTTGATATTTACTAGGTACACATTGTTTATGTACTCATGCTATGCTTCTGTACTTAATTGTACATGTTCTTAGGTAGGTGCATTTTGTTATCAGTCTGGTGCTTGTCCCTGATCTTACTTGATTCGGGGCTTCACGGTGAGCTACTTCTCCTTATGCCATTCAGCAGCACCCTGGAGTCACTTATTTTGTTATTCTGTCTATGTTATTTCAGACAGTAGGATAGATTTGATTCTTTTGTTCCCTCTCTACTAGATGCCTGTAGACTTGTGACACTAGTTCCTGGCACACACGTTAGTAGACTATTCTTCTGGAGTGTAATTAATTAAAGTTGACTTTTTGGGTCTCAGTAATCTAATTTCCTTACTATTATGTTATATTCCATGCGTAGTGGCTAAGTTATTTGAAATATGAGAAAGATTCAGCTAAAAGAAACTAAATTCACGAGATAATTTGTGTTGGCTTGCCTAACCGCGGTGTTGGGTGTCATCACGACCTGGGTCAGGATCTGGGTCGTGACATAACAGCTCTGTGTCATAGTAGTGATCCATACATGGTACATTAAAATCAGGCTTCCAGTGTGTCAAAGTTCCCAAGGGCCTCAGGGACCCCGGGAAATGCTAACACCAGAACCACATTCAGAAAAAATAATTCATAAAAGATTGGAAGACCAGCCCCAATGTGTCAAAGTTTGGAGAAGTCTCAAGGACCCTAGGCAGTGCTCACACTGGGGGTGGTGAGAACCTAAATGACTAAGAGTAGGAATTTGAAAACCACCGCATAAAGGGTAAGGGGCCAGGTTTTTAAAATAGTTACATTTCAGAAGAAAGCAAGTTCAGAATACAGAGTTGCAGGCAGAACTGCACCAAGAAACAAACAGGTTGATGTTCAGCACATAGTTCAAACAGATTGGCATTTAATTAGGCTAGATATTCATACTAGTATTTAAAACAATCATGGCTTAAATACAGAGGCAGAAACACTTGAATTAAACAGACAGGATACATGAATTAAGCCACTAACATATTTGGTTACATGATTGCAGTATCTTGCAAAGTTTAGAACAAGAAACCTAAAACTGATTTAGGAAAGGTTTCACATTATTGAAATAAGTTGAGGTTAAGTTAACAGTATCATCAGATTGTCATGTAAAGGGAAAAATCATGATAGGAATTGAAGCAGACTAGTCGAATAAAGCTGTAATGACCCGGTCAGTTGTTTTGAGAGTTAGCTCCTCAAAACCCTAATAATTATTTTCCCATGTCGATTTCTGCTTTTGGGACTTGTCGGAACATTGAGTGGTGAAATTCGGAGGAATTTTGGACACATAGTCCATAATTGTGAAGTTTAGCTTTAGAAATCGGGCTGTAGTTAGAACTTTATGAAGACGAACCCAGAATGGAATTTTGTTGACTCCGTTAGCTCCGTTGGGTGATTTCGGGGTTGGGAGCATGTTCGGAATGTGTTTTCGAGGTCTGTGCTAGATTTAGGCTTGAATTGGCGGAAGTTAAAATTTTGGAAATTTCGGCCGATAGGTGAAATTCTGTTATCAGGCTCAGAATGGAATTCCGGAAGTGACAGCAGGTCCGTAGTGTCATTATGACCTGTGTGTAAAATTTTAGGTCATTCGAACAAGTTTTGACGTGTTTAGGCATCGGAAGTGAATTTTGGGAAATTTCATAAGTTCTTAGGCTTGAATCCATTCATAATTGAAGATTTTGATGTTATGAGATGTGTTTTGAAGGCACGACTAAGTTTGAATGAACTATTAGGACTGGTTGGTAAGTTTGGTTGAGGTCCCGGGGGTCTCGGGGATGTTTTGGATGCTCAACGGGTGATTTTAGAACTTAGAGAACAGCTGAACCATTGTTGGTTCTGGTGTTTCGTACCTGCAGACGGGGAATTGTAGGTGCGGACACGCAGGTGCGAAGTTGGGGCTCGCAGATGCCAATTTTGGACAGGTCTATCACTGGTCACAGGTGCGGTCTGGGTTCTGCAGGTGCGGGATCGCAGATGCGGCCAAGTGACTGCAGGTGCAGCCCCAGCCATGTTAAGTGAATTTCCTAACCTGCGATGGATTCTCCGCAAGTGCCGCACAAGAGTCGTACGTGCGGAATCCCTGGGCTGTTTATACAAAGATCCGAGGGTTTGAAATTCATAACTCCTAAAATGATTTAGAGCTCGGGCTTTGGCGATTTTCAGTGGGTTTCGAAGAGGAGAATCATAGGTAACATTTTCTAACATTAATTCACTTGTATATCATTAATCCCTAGCAATTTCCTCAATCTAATCAATGAATTTGGGTGAAAATCATGAAAATGGGATGAAGGTTCCCCAAGCAGAAATCTGAGGATTTAGGGAGATTTAGACGTCGGATTTTGATGATCTTTGTTCGAGTGAGTTCGTGAGTGAATGGGTGTCCGGAATTTGTAATTTTTATCCATTTCCGAGACATGGGCCCGAGGGACTTTTTGGGAAAATTTCCTAATTTCGCGTATTAGCTTCGATCTTATTAGCTATTTTGATTCCTTAAAGTGATATTTACATTACGCTATCAAATTGAATAGATTTGGGCCACCTGGAGTCGGATACTCGTGGCAAGGGCGTGGTATTGAGTTTATTAGCGCGGTCGAGGTAAGTGGCTTGCCTAACTCTGTGTTGGGGACTTCCCCTTAGGTTGTTTTGATATTGTTTTGTTGCTTGGGCGCCATATACGTGAGGTGACGAGTACGTAATCGGGCCATTGTTGCTAAAACTCCATTTTTTTCCCTCCATGACATAAATCATTTTCATTCCTATTTCACTGTTTCTTGCACTAACTGAGTAGTTCAGCTTAGGAAGAAGCATGTCTACCTGTTTACTTGAGTTTTCCCTTAATTGTCACTATGTGCACCATGTTTAGGTAGTTTTATCCGTATTATTGCCTGTTATTTTTCCCTGAACTATTAGATAAACTACGTTCGGTATTTATTGGCATTGCATATTTAAATTGGGACTACGAACTAGATTCTGGGAGCTTTCCCCTTGTACTGCATAGCATATTTAAATTGGGACTACGGACGAGATTCCGGGAGCTTTCCCCCTGTACTGCATCGCAGATTTAAATTGGGACTATGGACCAGATTCCGGGAGCTTTCCCCCTGTACTGCATTGCATATCTGTTACTGTGAGATACGTTGTGCCAAACCAAGGGCCCCTTTTTACTATTCTTTCAGCTTACCATTTCTACTGTCTTACTTTAGCTCGTTATATCTCTCTACTTAGAGTTTAAACTATTTTACTATAAACATCCAGTAGAGCCTTAACCTGATCTCATCACTACTTGACTGGGGTTAGGCTTGGCACTTACTGGGTACCAATTGTGGAGTACTCACGCCCTTTCCTGCGCATGTTTTTCATGTGCAGATCCAGGTACCAGTGCCTAGTATCGTGTCTAGGAGTATCACTAGCAGCTGCCAGGAGACCGCGAGGTAATTCTGCTGCGTCCGCAGAATCCCACGAGTACCCTTCTACTCTAGTATAGGATTAGTTGACTGATGTACTTTTCCACTATTTCATTGTATAGAGCTGCATTTAGTACAGAGCTTGTGACTGTCGTGACATTCCGGGTTTTGGGAAGTGAAATTGTATATGCCGAGCGGCTGAGTTATATGTTTTCTTCTTCCTTTCTATTTAAATTATTATATTGCTTTTATTTTCCGCAAGTTATTAGGCTTACCTAGTCATAGAGACTAGGTGTCGTCACGAGACCGTTCGGAGGGTAACTCGGGTCGTGACAAGTTAGTATCGGAGCGTCTAGGTTCATAGGAGTCACAAGTCACAAGCCGGTTTATTAGAGTCTCGCGGATCGGTGCAGAGACGTTCGTAAATATTCGAGCGGCTATGTAACTATTAAGAATAATCATATTCTTTGGAATTCCTTGTTCTGCTAGTTATTGTCATCAAAATTCTAAAACTCTATTCTACTTTTGCTCACATATGGTGCGTACCCGTGCCAGACGTACTCATGACCAGGCACCCGAGCCCCCCACCCAGAGTCACCAGAGGCAGGGGCCGGGGTAGAGGACGAGCACGCGGTGCATCCCGAGTACCGACGAGAGCTGAGACGGAGGAGCCCCCAACATCTACAGTTGAAGGGGCACAGGAAGTCCTTATTATTACTCCAGCCCTCTAGGAGACTTTAGCTCAGTTTATTATCGCTTTCAGTACTCTGACTCAGGTGGGACTACTCCCGATAGCTCCAGCAACATCTCATGCCAGGGGAGGTACACATACTCCCGCAACCCGTACTTTTGAGCAGAGGGTCCATATTGGGCAATTTCCAGAGTATATTCCTATTCCCCCAGCGCCTCCAGCTCAGCATGATACCAGGGTAGTTGTTTCTGAGGCAGAGCAGCTCATACTTGAGAGGTACAAGAAGTACCACCCACCTATTTTCAGCGGACTAGCTTCAGATGACGCTCTGGGTTTTCTTGAGGAGTGTCATTGCATTCTCCGCACTATGGGTATTGTGGAGACGAGTGGAGTTTCTTTCACTGCTTTCCAACTGAGGGGAGCGACTTATCAGTGTTGGCGTGCCTATGAGTTGAGTAGTCCGGAGGAGGCAGCTTCACTTACTTGGGATCAGTTCTCCGAGATGTTTTTGCTTGAGTTTGTCCCTCAGAGCCTGCAGGATACTTGGTGTGCAGAGTTTGAGCAGTTACGCCAGGGTACCATGACTGTGTCAGAGTATGCAGTCCGTTTTAGTGACTTGGCTCGCTTCATTGAGGGACTTCACCCCAGTATTCAGACCAGTATAGCCAGGGAGTTGGAGACATATATTCCTTACCAGCAGGCCGTGAGTATTGCCCGGAGGATTGAGAGTATGTTATCCCGGGATAGGGAAGAGAGAGAGGTCAAGAGGCCTCGAGAGACTGGTCATTTTTGGGAGTTCGTGCACCAGCAACACGCTATGGCAGGGGTTTTATGAGCCGCCCTGTTCATTCAGCTCTTCCAGCAGCTAGTGGTATTTCAGCTCTTCCTAGACCTCAAGAGCCTTATTATGCGCCACCAGTATCTTATGTGCCTCCTGTTCGAGGTGCTATCACCGGATGGTCCAGCAGGCCAGTTCAGAGTCAACACCAGCCGCCACGTACTCCGAGGGGTTGTTTTGAGTGTGGTGACCCTCGCCACATGATCAAAGATTTCCCTAGAGCTAGGAGGGGTGCACCGTCTCAGTCTTATCAGACCCCACGTGCTCCACCGGGTCCTCCAACTATTCTTCCAACCCCAGCTACTACCCCACCTTCTCAAATAGCTCGAGGTGGAGGTCGGGGAGGTCGAGGTCTCCCTAGAAGGGGAGGCCAGGCCAGGTATTATGCTCTTCCAGCCCGTTCAGAGGTCGTTGCTTCATATTCGGTCATCACAGGTATTGTCCCTATTTGTCATAGGGATGCATCCGTATTATTTGATCAGGGTTCTACGTACTCATATGTATCTTCTTATTTTGCTTCACATCTAGTGATGTTTTATACTTCAATACTACACAATATTATAAGTTAATTGTGCAGTACCTAATTTTCGAGTGTTGTCTAATAAGAAGAACCAGGTTCTTCTTAGTCTACTACTTACTACTATTTGTAATTAAGCAGTAATACTAAAGACACAGAGATTTTTACGTGGAAAACACCTGGCTCAGAAGGTGAAAAAACCACGACCTACTCCTCAGTAGGATTTGCTCAAAACTCTTCACTAAACTCTAAGCCAAAACGGACTTACAAAATAAACTCTTTTGTAATCCTAGGACTAACTCTAATCCTCTTTGTATCAACTAGCCTCTAGCTAATTTCTACAGAATTCAAGCTAACTCTAACTTGATCAGTTTGTACCTATTACAATTGCTTCTATGAAAGCTGATAAGATACAGTATTTAAACTCCTACTACAATCAACTAGACTCAATATACAAACAATGAAACTTTTTCTTCTAGTCGAACTGTAGCCTTTGTATCGCACAACAATTCTGCTTGCAAAGCCTCTGGAACTTTTGCTTCAGAACTTGATTCACTTTTGCACTTGTGCGTCACCTCTTTCAGCAGTAATACATTGATTATTTATAGAGTCCGTTTGTTGAGTCCATGATTCAATTCTGATCCAACTCTTCCTTGGTAAACGAGTTTGATTGTAACTCAACTTCCTTCCTCTATTTCTGTCCTAGCTGAAAGAAACTTCTATCTTCTCTTATCAATTTGCAACCTTTTCGTATTAGGAGACATTCTCTTAGTTCTTTGATACTTAGCAATCACTGATATCTCCTAGATTTGTACGATTTGTGATCCAACTGCTTCATTCAGAAGTGTATGCTATGATGGACCTGGTTCAACTGGACGCCTTTTGTCAATCTTCAAAACCCATTCAGTGACATGGGCCAACATCTAGGGATATCTCAGGATTCTTTGAGTTCCCCCGTATATGTTTCTACTCCCATGGGAGATTCTCTTATTGTGGACCACGTATATCAGTCGTGTTTGATTGTTATCAGTGGTTTTGAGACCAGAGCTAATCTGTTATTACTCGGTATGGTGGATTTCAATGTTATGTTTGGCATGGACTAGTTTTTGCCCCACTATGCTAATCTTGATTGTCACACCAAGACCGCGACGCTGGCTATGCCAGGTTTACCGAGGTTAGAGTGGAGAGGTTCCTTAGAGTATACTCCCCGCCGAGTCATTTCCTTTCTTAAGGCTCGGAGGATGGTGGAGAAGGGGTATGATGCATATTTAGCCTATGTGAGAGATGTTAGTGTTGACACCCCTTTAGTGGAGTCAGTTCCGGTTGTGCGAGACTAACCCGATGTTTTTCCAGCTGATCTTCTGGGTATGCCGTCCGACAGAGATATTGATTTCGGACACTCAGCCCATTTCCATTCCTCCCTATCATATGGCTCCTCCTGAGTTGAAGGAGTTGAAGGAGCAGTTGCAGGAGTTGCTTAATAAGGGTTTCATCAGGCCCAGTTTTTCACCTTGGGGTGCTTCGATATTATTTGTGAAGAAGAATGATGGTTCGATGCGTATGTGTATTGATTACTGGCAGCTGAAAAAGGTTACAGTGAAGAACATGTACCCATTGCCTCGCATCGATGATTTATTTGACCAGTTACTGGGTGTTAGGGTGTTCTCCAAGATTGACCTGCATTCGGGCTATCATCAGTTGAAGTACAGGAGCTGGACATCCCGAAGACTGCCTTCAGGACCAGATATAGCCACTATGAGTTCTTTGTTATGTCATTTGGGCTGACCAATGCCCCAGCAACCTTTATGCACCTGATGCACAGTGTATTTCAGCCTTATCTTGATTCTTTTGTCATCATGTTCATTGATGACATCCTGGTATATTCTTGGTCCCAGGAGGACCATGAGCATCATTTGAGGACTGTGCTTCAAACTTTGAGGGAGAAGAAATTGTATGCCAAATTTTCTAAGTGTGAATTTTGGCTTGATTATGTGGCATTCTTAGGCCATGTGGTGTCTTGTGATGGGATCAAGGTAGATCTGAAGAAGGTGGAGGCGGTACAGAGTTGGACTAGACCGTCTTCAGATACTGAGATCCATAGTTTCCTTGGTTTGGCTGGATACTATCGCTGTTTTGTGGAGGGATTTTCATCCATTGCAGCGCCTATGACCAGACTGACCCAGAAGGGTGCCCCTTTCAGGTGGAATGAGGAGTGCGAGGAGAGTTTTCAGAAGCTCAAGACAACCCTGACTACATCTCCAGTGTTGGTATTGCCTACAGGTTCAGGATCTTATACGGTCTATTTTGATGCTTCGAGGATTGGCCTTGAGGCGGTGTTGATGCAGGATGGTAGGGTGATTGCCTACGCGTCCAGACAGTTGAAGATTCATGAGAAGAACTAGCCGGTTCATGATCTCGAGTTGGCAGCGATTGTTCACGCCCTGAAGATATGTCATCATTATTTGTACGGTGTTCCCTGTGAGATCTTCATTGATCACCGGAGTTTACTGCACATATTCAGGCAGAAGGACCTCAATTTGCGCCAGCATAGGTGGTTGGAGTTCCTCAAGGATTATGACATCACTATATTATACCACCCGGGGAAGGCCAATGTGGTGACCGACGCCTTGAGTCACTGGGCGGAGAGTCTGGGGAGTTTGGCGTATCTTCATGCAGCTGAGAGGCCCTTAGCCTTGGATGTTCAGTCCTTAGCCAGTCAGTTCGTGAGATTGAATCTTTCTGAGCCTTTCCCGGTATTTGCTTGTGTAGTTGCTCGATCTTCTCTTTATGACCGCATTCGGGAGCGTCAGTATGATGATCCCAACCTTCTGGCTCTTCAGGATAGAGTTCGGCGGGGTGATGCCAGGGATGTGACCATAGGTGATGATGGCGTGATGAGGATGTAGGGTCGTATCTGTGTGCCCAATGTAGATGGTCTTTGGGAGTTGATTCTTGAGAAGGCCCATAGTACACGGTATTCCATACACCCGGGTACCGCGAAGACGTACCAGGATCTGAGACAACACTATTGGTGGCGAAGGATGAAAAAGGATATAATGGAGTTTGTAGCCAAGTGTCTCAACTGTCAGCAAGTCAAGTGTGAGCATCAGAGACTGGGAGGGTTACTACAGCAGATTGAGCTTCCAGAGTGGAAGTGGGAGCGGATCACCATGGACTTTGTGGTTGGACTCCCTCGGACTTTGAGGAAGTTCAATGCTATTTGGGTGATTGTGGATCGGCTGACCAAATCAGCCATTTCATTCCAGTGTTGACTACATATTCCTCAAAGAGATTGGATGAGATTTATATCAAAGATATTGTTCGCCTCCACTGTATTCCATTATCTATCATTTCAGACAGAGGTACACAGTTCACTTCATAGTTCTGGAGAGCCATTAGTAGGAGCTAGGCACCAGGGTGGAGTTGAGTACAACCTTTCATCCTCAGACGGACGGGCAGTCCGAGCGCAAGATTCAGATTCTTGAGGATATGCTCTGTGCTTGTGTGATGGATTTTTTAGGGTCATGGGATCGATACTTGCCACTGGCAGAGTTTGCTTATAATAACAGCTACCGGTCCAGCATTTAGATAGCATCGTATGAGGCTTTGTATGATAGGCGGTGCAGGTGTCCAGTGGGATGGTTTGAGCTGGGCGAGGCCCGATTGTTGGGTACAAATTTGGTCCAAGATGCCCTGGACAAGGTGAAGGTGATTCAGGAGAGGCTTCGCACAGCTTAGTCCAGGCAGAAGAGTTATGCGGATCGGAAGGTTCATGATTTGGCATTTATGGCTGGTGATCGGGTGTTGCTTCGGGTATCGCCTATGAAGGGCGTCTTGAGGTTCGGGAAAAAGGGTAAGCTGAGTCCGAGATTTATTGGCCCTTTTGAGGCATTGCAACGGGTTGGGGAGGTTGCTTATGAGTTGGCCTTGCCTCCCATCCTAGAAGGTGTTCATCTGGTATTCCATGTCTCTATGATCCAGAAGTATCACGGTGAAACGACTCATGTTTTGGATTTCAGTTCAGTCTAGTTGGACAAGGATCTATCATATGTTGAGGAACCTGTAGATATATTGGATATGCAAGTCAGAAAGCTCAGGTCAAAGGATATCGCATCAGTGAAGGTGCAGGTTAGGGGTCATTCGGTCGAAGAGGCGACTTTGGAGACCGAGCAGGATATGCACAGGCAGTACCCTAATCTTTTCACAACTTTAGCTATGTCTCTATACTTGTTCGAGGACGAACGATTTTCGTAAGAGGGGGAGAATGTAATGACCCCGTCAGTCGTTTTGAGAGTTAGCGCCCCAAACCCCTAATAATTGTTTCTCCCATGTCTATTTCTGCTTTTAGGACTTGTCGGAATGTTGAGTGGTAAAATTCGGAGGTATTTTGGACACATAATCCATAATTGTTAAGTTTAGCTTTGGAAATCGTGCCTAGTTAGAAATGTGTGAATACGGATCCGGAGTGAAATTCCGTCGACTCTGTTAGCTCCGTTGGGTGATTTCGGGGTTATGAGCGTGTTCGGAATGTGTTTTCGAGGCCTATAGTAGATTTAGGCTTGAATTGGAGGAAGTTAGAATTTCGGCAATTTCGGCTGATAGGTGAAATTCTGTTATCGGGCTCGGAATGGAATTACGGAAGTGACATCAGGTCCGTAGTTTTATTATGACCTGTGTGTAAAATTTTAGGTCATTCAGACGAGCTTTGACGTGTTTCAACATCGGATGTGAATTTTGGGAAATTTCATAGGTTCTTAGGCTTGAATCCATGCATAATTCATAATTTTGATGTTATGAGATGTGTTTTGAAGGCTCGACTAAGTTTGAATGAAGTATTAGGACTGGTTGGTAAGTTTGGTTGAGGTCCCGAGGGACTTGGGGATGTTTTAGATGCTCAACGAGTGATTTTAGAACTTAGAGAACAGCTAAACCGTTGTTGGTTCTGGTTTTTCGCACCCGCAGACGGGGAACCGCAGGTGCGGACACGCAAGTGCAAAGTTGGGGCTCGCAGATGCGGGTTTTGGGCAGGGCTGCAAGTTGTCGCAGGTGCGGTTTGGGTTCCGTAGGTGCGAGACTGCAGATGCGGCCAAGTGACCGCAGGTGCGGCCCCAACCATGTTAAGTGAATTTCCGCACCTGAGATGGATTCTCCGCAGGTGCGGCCCAAGAGTCGCAGGTGCGGAATCCCTGGGCTCTTTATACAAAGATCCGAGGGTTAGAAATTCATAACTCCTAATACGATTTAGAGCTCGAACTTTGGCAATTTTAAGTGGGTTTCGAAGAGGAGAATCATAGGTAACGTTTTCTGACCTTAATTCACTTGTATATCATTAATCCTTAGCAATTTCCTCAATCTAATCAATAAATTTGGGTGAAAAATCATGAAAATGGGATGAAGGTTACCCAAGTAGAAATCTGAGGATTTAGGGAGATTTAGACGTCGTATTTTGATGATCCTTGTTCGAGTGAGTTCGTGAGTGAATGGGTGTCCAGAATTTGTAATTTTTATTTGTTTCCGAGACGTGGTCCTAGGGGACATTTTGGGCAAATTTCCTAATTTCGCGTATTAGCTTCGAGCTTATTAGCTATTTTGATTCCTTAAAGTGATATTTACATTACGCTATTGAATTGAAAGACCGTTCGGAGGGTAACTCGGGTCGTGACAAAAGCATAGAGAACAAAATAGCAAGATTTAGAGCATACCAGTTGAGAAGAAAACAAGTAATAATGCAATAACAGTTAAATTCCAGATAATTTGGCTTTAGCTTTCAGCCAGCCAAATAATAGCCACTTAGCACAGAAAATCAGAACAAGAGAACAAAGAGAGTTTTAAGTTTTTGTGAGAATAGGAGAGTTCGAGAGTTGTCGAGTTGTTATAAAGGGAGTGAGGAAGGGGTTTAAATAGCACTCAATGAAGTAACAAATAAGGTAATGAACTAGTCCTACCCAAATAAGGTATGAAAATAACTTAACAATCAATTAGAGTCAGCATAAATCAGTTAACAAGACAGAATCGAATAAAGTTAGGCTAGTACCACTTAATTTAAGGAAAACTTTATATGGAATCAATCAGTAGTCAAGTACTAGGTTAAATAAGGTAAGAACTAATTCAAAAATCAATTAGAAGTCGATTTTAATAATCAGAACATAAAATCAGGCCAGTAAGGCTAAGTTAAGGGAAGTAGCACAAATTATTAATCAAACATTGGTCCAAATAAGGTAAGAACAGGTAAAATCTAATAAGGAAACACCAGTACTAAAGGAAAGACTAATTTCAAATCCAAATTTAGGGCAAGTAAAAATCACTTAGCAATTAACGCCAGAGTTAAAGGCAAACAGGTAGAAACAGTAGAATGCACAATTAATTGATCGGAACACTAAGAAAATAGGCAGAAACACAAAGGCATGTATATGGAACTAATTAAAGTAAGTAGAATCCGATGCAATAGAGACAGTGCTTAGTCTCGTGTGATATTCGGGAAAGTGCTTAGTCTCATGCAAAGAGAAGGCAGAGCTTAGCCTTATGCAAGTGGAGAGGCGGGTCTTAGCCTCATGCAAGGTTTGGGACAGTGCTTAGTCCCATGCAAAGAGAAGGTAGTGCTTAGCCTTATGCAAGTGGAGAGGCAGGGCTTAGCCTCATGAAAAGTTCGGGACAGTGCTTAGTCCCATGCAAAGACAAGGTAGTGCTTATCCTTATGCAAGTGGAGAGGCAAGGCATAGCCTCATGCAAGTGATAAGAGACAGGGCTTAGTCTCATGCAAATAGAAGAAAATGCTTAGCCTTATGCAAATGGAGAGGCAGGGCTTAGCCTCATGCAATGTTCGGGACAGTGCTTAGTCCCCTGCAAAGAGAAGGTAGTGTTTATCCTTATACAAGTGGAGAGGCATGGCTTAGCTCATGCAAGGTTCAGTACAGTGCTTAGTCCCATGCAAAGAGAAGGCAGTGCTTAGCCTTATGCGAGGGGAGAGGTAGGGCTTAGCCTCATGCAAGGTTCGGGACAGTGCTAAGTCTCATGCAAAGAGAGGGCAGTGCTTAGCCTTATGCAAATGGAGAGGCAACGCTTAGCCTCATGCAAGGTTCGGGACATTGCTTAATCCCATGCAAAGAGAAGGCAGTTCTTAGCCTTATGCAAGTGGAGAGGCATGGCTTAGCCTCATGCAAGTGATTTGAGACAGGGCTTAGTCTCATGCAAAGAGAAGGGTAAGAGCGAAATATTCTTAGCTGACAACGTGTTTCATGCATAGCGATTGTGTTGTTGCGATGGTGTTTATCATGATGATATAGCCTGCATCCAAAGAAAATTTGTGAGTTTTGCGGGGGAGGTTGGTTCCTGCCTTTACTTGATCGATTTGCTCTACTCTGTCTGAAGATACCGTTCAAGCTATTAGGGTAGCGTTTGGCTAAAGCAAAGTTTCTTTTCAAAAGTATGCGTGTATAAAGACATGGTAATATACAGTTTAGAAATTAGTTAGATGAACCAGCAACTGTGACATAATTAGAGACATTACGACTTTCTCTTCCGTAGAATTTTGAGGAGGACCCTCAAATATCTGCCCCAATTAACTAGATAGCCTTTCTGACTACTCCATACGGCGGTTGGCTAAACTTGCTTTGAAATTTTGAGGGTCCTCCTCAAAGTTCTGCCACAGTTTCTGATTGTGAGGAAAATGGAATTTTTTTTGAATTGTGACCGAACCCACAGGGCTGCCTACGTATCCCCTCTTAAACAGGAATCAGGTCGAGCGTAGTTCAGTTTACATCATATAGAGAAACATAAATGGTTTACACATAGTATCTTTTGACTGCATCTGAATTGATTGGCTTTGGCCAGACTTCTCTGTCCATCTCTGCGAGTATGAGTTCTCCTCCTATCAGTACTCTATGAACCATGTAAGGACCTTGCCAGTTAGGTGAGAATTTTCCTTTGGCTTTATCTTGATTCGGAAAGATCTGTTCAAGCACCAGTTACCCCGGTGTGAACTCTCTTGGTTTGACCCTTTTGTTGAAGACTTTGGACATTCTGTTCTGATAAATATGACCATGACATACTGCATTCATCCTCTTTCCGTCTATGAGGGCTAGTTGCTCATAGCGTCTCCTTATCCATTCTGTGTCGCTGAGTTAAGCTTCTTGTATGATTCTCCAGGAAGAGATTTCTACCTCGGCGGGAACGACAGCTTCGGTACCATAAACCAACAGATAGGGAGTTGCCCTGGTTGATGTGAGGACTGTGGTACGGTATCCTAGCAAGGCAAATGGTAATTTCTCGTGCCACTGCTTGTGGTTTTCTACTATTTTCCTTAGTATCTTCTTGATGTTTTTGTTGGCGGCTTCCACGGTTTCATTCATGTGGGCATGTATGCTGTGGAATTCTTGTGCTTGATTTTGAAAGTTTCACACATGGATTTCATCATATCACTGTTGAGATTGGCGGCATTGTCAGTGATGATGGACTCTAGAACCCAAAATTGACAAAAAATTAGGTCACGGACAAAATCTGCAATGACCTTCTTGGTCACAGCTTTGTAGGATGCAGCTTCAAGCCATTTAGTGAAATAGTCGATGGCCACTAAAATAAACCGGTGCCCGTTTGAAGCGGTGGGCTCGATTGGACCAATGATATCCATTCCCCAGGCAATAAAGGGCCAAGGTGAGCTTGTTGCATTAAGCTTGTTTGGCGGCACTCGTATCATGTCTCCATGTATCTGGCATTGGTAGCATTTATGAACATACCGGATGCAGTCTATTCCATGGTCATCCAAAAGTATTCGGCCCTGAGTATATTCTTGGCCAAGACAAAGCCATTCATATGTGGGCCGCAGGTTCCGGCATGTATCTCCTCAATCAATTTGGAAGCCTCTTTTGCGTCAACGCACCTCAACAATCCCAGATAAGGAGTTCTTCTATATAGGGTTCCTCCTCTTTGGAAGAAGTGATTGGAAAACCTCCGAAGTGTGTGTTTCTGGGTATGGTTTACATGCTATGGGTATTCTCATTTTTCCAAGTACTCTTTGATGTTGTGGAACCAGGGTTTTTCGTCCGTTTCTTCTTCAACATGAGCACAATATACCAGCTTATTGTGGATCCTTACTGGAATGGGATCGATGAAATTCTTGTCTGGATGTTGTATCATTGATGACAAGGTAGCCAATGTTTTTGCAAATTCATTCTGAATCCTGGGGACATGTCGGAATTCTATCTTTGTGAACCTCTTCTTCATTTCTTGTACATGATACAGATTTCGTAGTATCTTGGAATTTTCGGTAGCCCATTCTCCTTGTACTAGGTGCACAATCAGATCTGAATTGCCAATCACCAGAAGTTCCTGAATGTTCATATCAACAGCCAGGTTGAGCTCTAATATTCAAGCTTCATATTCCGCCATGTTGTTAGTCCAGGGGAATCTAAGTTTTGCAGACACCAGGTAATGCTAACTAGTGTTTGATACCAAGACGGATCCGATACCTACTCCCTTGAAATTCGCAGCTCCATCGAAAACCATCCTCCAACCGTCATAGGCATGATACCTCTTCATCAGGAAAATACGTTTTTAGGGGTTCGTATTCTCCTCCCACAGGATTTTCAGCAAGATGATCTGACAATGCTTGTCCTTTGACTGTTTTTGAGTTACATAGATTATGTCGAACTCACTTAGCAAGATTTGCCACAAGGCCAACTTTCCAGTAGGCATGGGCTTCTGAAAGATGTACTTCAGGGGATCCATCCTCGATAAGATATATGTCGTATAAGCACAGAAGTAGTGTCTTAGCTTCTGAGCTATCCAAGTTAGAGCGCATCAAGTGCATTCTAGCAAAGAGTATCGTGCTTCATAAGGAGTGAACTTCTTACTCAAGTAATAGATGGCATGTTCCTTTCTCCCTGTCTCGTCATACTGTCCCAGAACACAACCAAAAGCTCCATATAATACTGCAAGGTAGAGTAGTAGTGGTCTACCAGGATCTGGGGGTACTAAGACTGGTGGTGTGGACAAGTATTCATTGATTTTGTCAAAAGCCTTTTGAAAATCCTCGGTCCAACTGGTTGCGGCATCCTTCTTCAGCACTTTGAAGATCGGCTCATATATTACTGTGGACTGTGCTATGAAGCGGTTGATATAGTTGAGGCATCCCAAGAAAATCATCACATCCTTCTTGCTTCTTGGTGGTGGTAATTATTGGATGGCTTTGATCTTTGACGGATCCAACTCTATTCCTCGGCGACTGACGATGAATCCCAACAACCTTTCGGTAGGAACCTCGAATGCACACTTTGCGGGGTTTATCTTCAAGTTGTACTTCCGCAGCTCAAAGAATTTCCTCAAGTCTGCTATGTGATCTGCGGCCTTCTTGGATTTAATGATGACATCATCCACATATACCTCTATCTCTTTATGTATCATGTCATGGAAAATGGTTGTCATGGCTCTCTTGTAGGTGGCCCCAGCATTCTTTAGACCGAATGGCATCATTTTGTAGTAGTATACTCCCCATGGTGTAATGAAGGTTGTTTTCTCGGCGTCTTCTTCATCCATCCAGATCTGATGGTAACCTACAAAGCAATCTACAAAGGACTAGAGTTCATGTTTGGCGCAATTGTCGATCAAAATGTGTATATTTGGCAGCGGGAAATCATCTTTTGGACTTGATCTGTTGAGATCCCGATAATCAATGCAGACTCTGACTTTCCCATCCTTCTTTGGAACCGGTACAATTTTGGCCAACCGGGTCGGGTATTCTACTTCCCTGAGGACCTTGGCTTTAATCTGCTTAGTAACTTCCTCATTGATTTTCAAGCTCATGTCTGGCTTGAATTTCTTGAGTTTCTGCTTTATTGGCGGACACATTGGATTTTTAGGTAACTTGTGAGCTACTATGGATGTTCTCAAACCCTTCATATCATCGTATGACTATGCAAAGATATCCTCATATTCTTTCAGGAACCGAGTGTATTCTTCTTTCTCTGACGATGACGAATGGATGCTTATGCGGGTTTCCTTGATGGTTTTGGAATCCCCCAAGTTGACTATCTCGGTCTCGTCCAGGTTGGACTTGGGCTTGTTCTCAAAATTCTCCACTTCTCTGACAATCTCCACGGGTATTACATCCTCTTCTTCTATTTCTTCTGAATCACTGTCCTTACATGTCACAGTCGTTGGTTCATCAAGGTAAGAAGTAGTAATGTTGTAGGGATAAAGATATGAAAGGAAAATAGTAATAATAAAACATCAAGCCATTTAAAGCGTCAAACAAAATGATTTCAATAACTCAAATAATTTTTTTCGAAATAAAACACTGAAAATATTATTTAAAACAAATGCAAAAGAGGAAATTATTTTAAAAAATAAACAATGTTATCAGCCTTGCTACCTCGGGACTCGTCGGGCCCTTGATGGTTTGACAGTCCAGTTCTTGAGGAATTCTCCCCTCTCCAGTGTCTGGATAGTATGGCCTTCCTCCTCCTCGATTATTACACAGCAGTCCATATCATCGTCTTCCAAGAACAAATTCCTCAATGTTGCCAATGCTTATTCTTCCTCTGATCCCCATATGATATCGTCCTGATGGAAGAATTGATTCATGTGTGGTACAGGTTGCTCAAGAGGATAGTACAGACCACGCCATGGTGGCGACCAATTCCGATATTCCTACCATGTGTACTGATATCCTAGCCTGAATGTTGTACCATGGCGCTTCAGCTGTACTAGTTTGGAGATACCTTGAAGATTTTTACCCAACCCCTTACCAGGTTTGTACCCTTTACAGGCTAGTATGCTTTCTATCTTGCTACTCCACCATTTATCCTTTTCAATTGCGTTAACAAGCTCGATGCGGTGGTAGGTTTCTCCACCTAACATCTTTCTATTTTCTACCACCGGAACAGTCTGACTGGTGTAAATGGGGTTGCTCTTATCTCCATAGATGATCACTTCTTGATGGTTCCATTAAAACTTTACAGCCTGGTGCAAAGTAGACACAACATCCCCAGCAGCATGTATGCACGGTCGTCCTAGTAGGAGATTGTATGAGTCGAATATATCTAGCACATGAAACTCAACATCGAACTGAGTAGGATCCATCTTCAAGCATATATTAGTTTCTCCAATTGTGGCCCTTTGATAACCATCGAATGCCTTCACATTCATAGTCCCTGCTCGTATCTCATGTAGACCCTTGCCTGACTTCTTCAGAATCGCCAATGGGAAAATATTGAGGTTAGACCCTCCGTCTATCAGGACACGAGCGATGAAATTATCTTCCCATTGCACTATGATGTGCATCGCCCTGTTATGTCTTAACCCTTCAGGTGGCAACTCGTCCTCATGGAAAGTGATCTTGTGTCTTTCCATCACTTGTCCCACCATGTTGGCCATTTCTCCGATAGTGATATTGTTGGGCACATATGCTTCATTCAGTACCTTCATCAGAGCATTCATGTGTGCCTCAAAATTTTGCAGCAATGATAGGATGGATATCTGGGCGAGAATCTTGTTCAGATGATCGACAAAAGAGTACTCCCTTGCTTGCACTTTTCTCCAGAGGTCATCTTGATCAGTCTCAATAATGGGCGGTTTGCTAGAAGCTTGCTTACTGGTTTCTCCCAAATGTTTAGGTGTATAAACCCTTCCTGTTTTGGTCATTCTTTGTGCAGCACCGGACTCTTCCATCTTCGCCTTTCCTTTTCTTCTACCCTCGACAACATAATCCCAAGGTACAACATTGGGACTGAAGGGTGGTGTGGATGCCACCGTTATAGTGCAAGGTGTGGCCACTTCTACCTAAAATGGAGCAGGTGTAGCCGCAGGTAGTGTTACTTATACTTTAAAAGGAACCGATGAGGCTACCTCGACTTCAACTGGAAGTTGTACCTGCACCACAATGGGGTTGAGCATGACTGTAGTCGTCTTAGGATCATCGCCTTCCCGAATAAGCCTGATTGATCCCTCGGGATCCCATTCTTCATCAGTTTTTATTACATTCACCCCTTCACCGCTATGATCTGGGAGGGGATTGTTGCGGACATTGGGTGCAGTTTCCTTTGCCTGTATAACCTTGGTATCAATCAGTGTTTGGATTTTGTCTTTCAAGGTGCGACACTCATTAATAGCGTGTCCCTTCATACCGGAATGGTACGCACATGTCTTGTTTGGATTGACCCATTGAGATGAATTTTCCATTGCCACAACGGGAATAGGGGTGACATATCCAGCAGCTTTCAATCTTTTGTACAACTGGTCGATGTGTTCAGCAATGGTGGTGTACTGTCTAGGTGGTTTGCGGTCAAAATTAGGCCTTGGTTTTTGATAGTTTGGACGAGCTGGAGGTGAATGATAATAGGATGGTTGGGTATTGTAGGTGTGGTAGGTTGTATCAGGATGAGGATATCTAGGAGGTGAAGGTTGGTATGTGGGTAGAGGTGTTTGGCATGCAAATGGAGATTTCAGACCTTGGGCAACCATTACTGTCCCCACTTCTTTCTTCTTCGATATGCCACCTGATTGCAGTGCTTTTTTTGTGCCCTGCAGTGCCTCGAAATTTGTCACCATTCCACTTTGGATACCTTCCTCGATCTGTTCTCCGAGCTTGATGATATCGAAGAACTTATGATTCTCAATGACCATTAGCCTTTCATAATATTGTGGATCATGTGCCCTGACAAAGAACTTGTTCATCTTCTCCTCATCTAGTACCGGCCTGACCTTCGCTGCTTCTGACCTCCACCGGGTAGCATACTCGCGGAAAGTCTCAGCTTGCTTCTTCTTGAGATTATGGATATAGAAAACAACTGATGCATTCTCCGTGTTGAATCGGAACCTATCCATGAAGTCTGACGCCATGGTCACCCAATTAGCCTATTTCTTGAGATTCTGGCTTATGTACCAAGATAGAGCATCTCCAATAAGGATTCTTATGAACAGTTTCATTTGAATCCTTTCGTCTTTTCCAACCCCCATGAGCTTGTCACAGTAAGTTCTCAGATGAACCTTGGGATCACCCGTTCCATCAAACATTTCGAACTTGGAAGGTTTGTAACCCTCCGACAGTTCCACATCTAGCTGTATGCGCAAATCTTCATAATTCAGACCTACACTCCTTTTACCTCCTTCAATTCCCTAAACTCGGCTTGTTAGTTTCTTGAGCTCCTCTGCCATGTTCTTAATGAGAAGGTCCTTCTCGGCGAATTCTGGTGTATGAGATTGGTTGAGTGGAGTGGGGTAATGTTTCTACATATATGGAGTTATTTTTGTGAATGCCAGGAGTTTGTGTATAATGGTGATCATTGGTTGAGTTTTAGGGATCGAGGATATGTTGTGGGGTATTTTGAGGAGTGTGATAGGTGGTTTGCGGATATTGAGTAGGGAGATGTTGATGTTGAGGAGGTGTAGGTACGGGTAAAGGATTTGGAGGAGGGGTTGTATATTGGTGGGGTGCGGGAGGATTCTGCGGGCGTTGGTGAGGTATGTTCTGAGGTGGTACCGGGTTCTAGATATTTGGATGGTTGACATCTGGGACATTTAGTGTGAGGAAGAGGTTTTCCAAGTTACGGACCTGCTCAAGCTCACCCTGTAGTTCAAGTATTTTCTTATCAAGCCGTAAACCAAGTCATTTGGGCCCGGAGTACTCCGACCATCGGAAGTTTCCACATTTTCAGCATGTGTAGTGTTGTCTTTTCTAACGCTACTCATGTCATCAATTTTAGCTTTCCCTTTTCCTTTTGGTACACTTGGAGGAGGAGGTGGTGGAGGGCCTCTGGATCTGGTATGGTAAGTTGATGATGCCAGTATGCGTGAACCAACCTTGGGGAATGAGAATAATCAAAAAGAAATAAAAACAAAAGGTAACCAAGTTAGTAAGAACTGAAAAAATGTTTGCGATATTTAAACACATATTGCGGGAATGTAAATTCGCGTCCTAATTTGGGAGCCTCGTTGTTCCCGAGGTAGTCCTAACGACAAGTAGATTTGGAGAATTTTAATGCCAACAATTGCCTCATTTCATTAATGTAAAATAGATGAATCTAAAACGACACTAAATAAGATAAGTCACTAATGGAACTTGGCCTTAGTAAATTCGAAAAAGCAAGAACAAATAAACCTAATCTACTTGGTCCCAGAGGGACCTTCTCCAGGCTTGATTCTCTTGGCTCCATCGATCAGGTTCCCCAGGTCGCGCATGCCCAGCAGCATGTATACCCTTGATAGATGTCCTCCTTCGTTACCCTCAGCATTCTGGCAATCTACGACTCTTTTCCTCATTTTCTCTTCCAGCTCCATCAAACCCTACTCCAGATATTCCATCATTTCATTCGACTTGATAGCCATTTACCTCGAATCATTGATCAATTCCATATCAGTCTTGTGTTGCTCCAGATGCTCAACCTCGGACTCGTGAACTCTTTTGCGCAGTCTGTTGTATTTTACTTGGGCTTCAGCAACCTCTTTTATGACCTTGTTCCCTCGATCGATCCCCGGCTCAACTATTCCTGCTATGCTATCTTCCAACCATGATGGGTAAAAGCGCACATGCCCTACGTGATATCGGTCTGGTTCGATGGTGTCCTTTCTACAATAATCTTCAGGTGCCACATGTGTTGAGCTTCTCATTTGTATGGGATGTCGTCATCTTGAATATCTGCCTTGTAGTGACTCACTTTGGAGACTCGCGGTATGACTTGCTTTCTACCTGCTTGTCTTATAACCCTGATAGGAACATATGGGTATATGCCCCTCAATCCTATCAACACCAAGTGCGGAACGTCCCTATATATGATTATGAACTCACTAGTAGGGAACCATTCGAACATCCATTAAACCTGGTCTTTAGTCAGATTGTCGAAAAACTACACCCCTTCTGTGGCGTTCTCTGGTTGAGCAAACCTATCTGGGATAAAGGTCATTCTCATGGGGTGATGAAAAGCTATATGATCATTCCATGGTCTTCGTGGAAACTCTTGGCGGTATTGACCTCTCTGGAGATATTCTAGAAAAAACCTATAGCAGCAGATTATAACCCTCAAAGTGTTTGAACCCCTTCTGGCAGCGATCCAAGGTCCGATATATGTCTGCTATAATCATAGGGGAAATAGTATATGTTTGCCCCTCAATTCCCTCCATTAAGGCTTTAGCTACCATGGCTAGTCTGTGTGAATTCTGTCCATTTTTCTTGGGAACACTATCATACCCAAGAAGCAGACGATGAACACGAAAACGTTGTGGTGAATCCAACCTAAGGAAGTGATAGAGAATTCTTCATGAAAGATACGGTAGGATTTTCTATGACCGTATCGTTCATAAAGAAAGTCGAGTGGTATGTAGGACTTCTTTAGACACACCAAGTCGTCGTTTTTTCTTAAACCTGTCATTTTCATAAACCCTTTAGGAGTGCGATTTTCTGGCACCAATAAACCGGGGATGTCCCAAGGTAATCCAGTGAATACCCCTATTTCCTCCAAGAGAGGGGTCATTTCTATGTTGCCAAAACGGAACACGGACCTTTCTCCATCCCAGAACATAGTGGCAGCTTCGATCAACATATTTTTCGGTTGGATGTCCAATAAATAAGGCAAATTTCCCAAGATCTTTTTCACATGATTTTTGTCGCTGGACGGAATATCTTCCCACCAATCCGGCAACAATGGTGGTATGTTACGGACCATGCTGAACCTGGGGACTTCGTGCCTCATTTTCTGCAAAACAAATAAGGTTAGGCCCTTTCCCCCTCCAGATTCGACTATTTATACATCAACGATTAGCATATTGGCACTTATATCTCCAAATTAATGCACATATCGTGGTTGCGTCCGTTGGGATTATGGAAACCCCGGTGGACTTTGGACAAGGCTTTTCTAAAAGGGTTATTATGTGGACAACATATTAACCCTGGCTAGGTTTGACCATGATGCATGTACAGTTAATCAGAGTAAGGTTTCTATAAAGGTCTAGACTAGTACCTTAAAGCGGACAACTTGAGGGGGAAAGGCACGGAACCGTCGACTGCACCGCTGATCGACTAGTTTTACCGCAAATAAGCCTTTCCGAATTCAAAGGGGTGATACATAGGAAGAGCACAAATACTCATCAAGCGTTTCTATGGTATTGAGCACGAGTGGAATATGATGTGGAGCATGATTTATGCAACGGAAAATAGCACATTGTCACGTATTTGCATGATGAAAAAAATTATAAATGCGGTATTTAATAATTGAAAAGGCATTTAAGAAATAAAACAAGGAGACAAGTCAGTTTCCATAGTAAATAAAACAAGAAAGAGAAATCGTAAATCCTTGAAGGTAGGCAAATAAATTCACATAAAGTGGGAAAGGGAAAGGGTATGCAAGTATTAACAGTATAAGAAAGCATGCTTAAAGACTAATTCACAAAAATCAGGTTCATTATGGTAAGAGCCTAGAAACATACCCAGCAGAGTCGTCATGTTGTCGCGCCCCCTTTTCCTCACGAAATCTGGTTTCGACATTTCTGAGACAACTCCCTTCCTTTTGGGATGGGGTAAGTGATTAGAAGAGTTGTCACCTAACGGATTAAGGTGCGTTAGGGAACCTAGAGCAATCAACTCATGAAACCAGTTTGCATCACCAGAGATCAGGTAAGGGCTCAAATTACCTTGAGGGGAAGGTATTAGGCACCCCTCGAGGTCCACAACGGTGGGTCCCGACCGAACTTAATTAAGCGAATTAGTCTAAAAGGGGAAGAAAACAAATTGGAAAATACAGTATTAAAGGAGGTCCTAGGTTTTTTAGCCAATAGGATCATTCTATGCAATACTTTGTAACTTCCTCAAGTTGGGGTGTTACTCATAGCATTAGTGCACGGGCTATCATTTTCTTACTACCCGATTACTATCTTGCAGTTTTTATCTAAGCGTTCTAATAACTTCTAGCTCATTTCTTTATGCGTGCACTACCCGTCCCGTACCTATGGTCCTGGAGGTATTAGGACCTCTATTTAGGATGGTTCTAGACCGACCTATGTTACTTAAAAATGAGAAATCTAGGCGAAAACAAAAGGCAAATAGGACTTTCAAGTAAAGTAACAAATAAGAGCTCACATTGACCTCCACAAGTAGACAACCAAAGCACGCAGTTGAATCAGCAAACTTTGTTAATTTAGAATCCTATAGGCAGGATATCTATATGAGCAAAACAGAATGAACATACAGTTTTATTAAGCGAGTATTAAAACCTATTTTGTCCTACTGATTTTATTCATCACGAATCTGGACATTCCAAGCAGGTAATATGTCACAATTTTAAGCCCAGAATCATTAGTAAGTCCTACAGATTGCCTAATTGATGGCCAAAATCAATTGAATTCAGAATTGATTAACAGGATCCTATAGGCTTGATTTCTACGAAATAAGTACAGACCTATAAACATGGTTTCTAAGTGTAATACTGATTTTAACTCATAAAGACATGTTTTTATTCCTTTTAAATCCTATAAGTATGCTTTCTAATTGTTGAATTGATTTAAACCCCTATAGGCAGGATTTCTAATTGCTGACTTGATGTAAACCTCTATAAGCATGATTTCTAATTGCTGACTTGATTTAAACCCCTATAGGCATGATTTTTAAGTTGAAACTAATATTTTTTTATTCCTATAGGCATGTTATCTATTAACCGTATGTGGCCAGAAATTAAGTAGATTACCATGAAAGATTATTATTTCAAACAAACAGGATACCATAGACATGATCACTAATGCACATTGGATTGAAAATACTATGAACATGATTTCTAATGCAGAATTAACGGAAAAGCCTATAAGCAGGATCTCTAGTATGCAAATGTAAAAATATAGAATAAAAACAATCAGGAAAATCATATAGGCAGGATCTCTAAACAAGTATAGCACTCACATGATTCAATCAACATAATTAAACCTATAGGTAGGATTTCTACCCAATTTTAACAAAACCCCCCTCAGTTTTTACTAATTAACCCCAAATCTGTTATTACAGAGATTATTACAGCCCGAAATATCGAATGAATTACATAATAGTAACAATTATACTATAGGGAGCCTTCATAGGCTCAATCTAATCTTGGAAAACATGCCTTAAATCGTAACAACTCTATAGCATAGTAGTGATCCATCCATGGTACATTAAAATCTGGTTTCTAGTGTGTCAAAGTTCCCCAGGGCCTCAGAGACCCCGGACAATGCTCCCACTAGAACCGTATTCAGAAACAATCATTCATAAAATATTGGAAGACCAGCCCCAATGTGTCAAGAGTTCGGAGAAGTCTCAAGGACCCTAGGAAGTTCTCACATTTGGGATGGTGAAAACCTAAATGACTAAGAGTAGGAATTTGAAAACCATTGCATAAAGGGTAAGGGGGCAGGTTTTTAAAATAGTTCAATTTCATAAGAAAGCAAGTTCAGAATATAGAGTTGCAGGCAGAACTGCATCAAGAAACAAACAAGTTCATGTTCAGCACATAGTTCAAACAGATTGGCATTTAATTAGGCTAGATATTCATATTAGTATTTAAAACAATCATGGCTTAAATACAGAGGCAGAAACACTTTAATTAAACATACATGATACATGAATTAAGCCACTAACATATTTGGTTACATGCATGCAGTAACTTGCAAAGTTCAGAACAAGAAACCTAAAACTAACTTAGGAAAGGTTTCACATTATTGAAATAACTTAAGTTTAAGTTAACAGTATCATCAGATTGTCATGTAAAGGGCAGAATCATGCTAGTAATTGAAGCAGACTAGTCAAATAAAGCATAGAGAACAAAATAATAAGATTTAGAACATACCAGTTGAGAAAAAAACAAGTAAGAATGCAATAACAGTTGAATTCCAGAGAATTTGGCTTTGGCTTTCAGCCGGCCAAATAATAGCCACTTAGCACAGAAAATCAGAACAAGAGAACAAAGAGAGTTTTATGTTTTTGTGAGAATAGGAGAGTTAGAGAGTTGTCGAGTTGTTCTAAAGGGAGTGAGGAAAGGGTTTAAATAGCACTCAATGAAGTAAACAAATAAGGTAATGAACATGTCCTACCCAAATAAGGTATGAAAACAACTTAACAATAAATTAGAGTCGGCATAAATCAGTTAACAAGACAAAATCGAATAAAGTTAGGCTAGTATCACTAAATTTAAGGAAAAATTTATATGGAATCAATCAATAGTCAAGTACTAGGTTAAATAAGGTAAGAACTAATTCCAAAATCAATTAGAAGTCGACTTAATAATTAGAACATAAAATCAGGCCAGTAAGGCTAAGTTAAGGGAAGTAGCACAAATTATTAATCAAATATTGGCCCAAATAAGGTAAGAACAGATAAAATCTTATAAGGAAACACCGGTACTAAAGGAAAGACTAATTTCAAACCCTAATTTAGGGTAAGTAAAAATCACTTAGCAATTAACGCCAGGGTTAAAGGAAAATAGGTAGAAACATTAGAATGCACAATTAATTGATCGGAACCCTAAGAAAATAGGCAGAAACACAAAGGCATGTAGATGAAACTAATTAAAGTTAGTAGAATCAGTCAAAAAGGAAATCAAAACCCTAATTCTAGGGTAAACAAGATTGGTGAGGAATAATAATAGAAAAAGACTAGAAAATATAGAGATAGAAGTATTGAAATTTTAAAGGAGCAATACCAAAACAAACATAAAATCGTTTCCGATCTGAAAATATCTAAACAGATTCAACCAAAAAGTAACCAGATTCATAAAAATAAACAGAAGTTGAACCAAATCTGATTTGAACCAGAGATTTGAAACCCTAAGATACGAAAATATTCGTACTCACAAGTATTGGGATGAACATAGACAGAAATAGCCAAGATATGAGAGACTTTGAACCAGATCTGGTTTGAGTCTCTTTAGATTCACTTGCCATTTGAGGCAAATGAATCGAGTAACATAAAGATCGGGTTGCCAGTAGAAAAACAAAACCAAATAAGGCAGGGAATCAAGGAGGGATCCCATGAATCAAAAAGGGAAAGTGTGACGGCGGGCTAGGGTTTGAGAGTGTGAGAGAGGTGAGGAGAGGAGAGTATCAGAAGACGGCGGGCTGGGGCGAATGATGTTGGGTTTAGGGGTGTTTGGTATATTAAAAAAGGTTGGAGGATTTAGGGGCGTTGATCTTCTGAGATCAACGACCAGGATTAGATTTTAGGTGGGTCGGGTTTAATTGGACGGGTATGGGTAGTTGGGTTAGTGTATTGGGTATTGGGTTACTAGGCTGGGGTAGGTCAGAAAAAATCAATTAAAAAGGGCTAATAAATGATAAAAATGCTATGTGCATGTGAAAATGATTTAAAATAGTTACTTAATATTATAAAAATATAAAAAAGTCATTTTCCGTGTAAATAATGTAATTATGCATATATGGGTTATTATTGCAAAGTTATTACAATTATAGCCTAAAGATGTAAATATAATTATGCATAAAATTATTAACACTCAATATAAATATAAATGATAAAAATTAAGTAATAAATCATTATAAAATTATTTGTGATGTAATTAGTAATTATTTAGATAATAAAAATGCTGGAATAAATTAATTAAATATCCTCTAAAAATTGCAGAAAATTATGGAAAAATACAGGTTGATCCTCATGCAGTATTATGAAAGTATATATTTATTTTTTAAATATATATGGGAAAAACTGGGTATCAATATGCACTGATTGTTATAATGATACATGTGTTGTTATCGCACAGTGTTGGTGTAATGGTAGGGTGCTTGTCTTTGTGACGGGGCAGTGAATGACTCGAAAGGAGGTTTTCCTCAGTGTATGATTCAGAGGTTCGACATTCTAATTTCAGCGGAGGAAAGGCAATCAGACTATGGATGTTCAGGTTTGGGATAATGGAGTAACAAGACTTGGTATTTTTTAGCATGGTGGAATTCTAATTTGTGATGTGGTGTCATTGTCCTTGTTGAATGTGTTGAGTTCGACGGTGTTATGGTCTTTCTCAATTTTTCTTCGAGGCAGGGTATTATGAAATGGTGCTTGAGGAGCGGTTGTCAGAGATAGCGGTGTGTCACAGTTTAGAATCGAATTGGTGTTTCTAATATTGATGGCTTGAGAAGGATGATCTTCTAGGAGGTTTAGAGTTTGTAGCAACTCATTTGTTCAAGTGTTATAGGTATGGATTTCATTATGAGGCAATATTTGGGCAGCAAATCATGAGGAAGGGCATAGTGGTAGGTGTCTCGAGGTGGTTGTATACTAGCAGGTCGAGTATGAAAAGCGAAAGTCGTGATGTTGCTTAAAGGAGAGGGTTTAACCAAAGTGGGAGAGTGGCATAGTAGCATAAGTGTTCTGTGGTAGGATAGCCACACGCTTGAGGAAAGTTTAGAGCAATTTGAGAATCATGGTGGACAGTGACCAGGTTCATGGAATTTATTTGGATGCAATATGACTTCGAGCTTGGAATGCATTGCTGGGATTTTAGTTGATGTCAATGGAGAAGAAGTAATCTTGGTGGGTTCTAGAGTTATGTAATTGTAGCTTCAAGCTAAGTGGGATAGCCCCACCGTCTATGATTGGATTGCCTGGTTGTCTATTTGTGCAGTTTTCTGGTTATCGATGTATTGGTGAGTTATTACGACTAAGGAAAGAAAACATCAGTGGTAATTTGAGCAAAGGATTTGAGGAATGTGTGCTATATTTGGCCTTATCGTCTCATGTTCAGGTTTTGGGAAGACTCATGGTTTATACTTTGTGTGGATGTGATGAACAAGGAAAGGAATTCAGTCGGTTGCTCCTTTGAAAGGGTGTTCATCTGATAGAAAGGACTTGGATTTGATCATATTTGGGAACAAGTCAGAGTGGGTGACTCTCAATAATGGTCCTAGTGGGTTCAAAAATTAAAGTGTGGTGCTAAGGATTTCGAGTTCGTGACAGGGTTAAGTATCGAGCTTTTGCACTGGATTATGAAAGGGGATTAGAGTATTCTATGTTATCATCGTTATGCGGTGTAGCATTGAAGGAATGAGAGAAAATAACTTCGGATTCATAGAGGAATTATCAGAATGGGTGTGCCAGTTAAAGATGTGAATGTGCGCACAAGGATGGTATGAGATAGTTCGTGGGTTTTGAGACAGCGTGGTCTCATGAAATGGGGTCACTCAGGATAAGTACGGATTGAGTTTGTTATATTTTCAATGGAGATATTATTATTTCGAAGGCAAGTCCAGAGTAAAATTAGAAGAAGTCGGATATGTTAACAATGGTTGAATCGGCATGATGGTGGCAGTGATCAGTTCCTTCAGCGTGTTAAGTTATACATGTGATTTAGGGAGGTACGTGCAAGGCTTGAAAACCAACCTAATTTGATTGGTTTGGGAAGAATATGATTCTAATAGCCTTTTGTGTAAATGGATTCCAGAAGAGTTATGGTGGTTTATATCACGACTTGAGGTTTGTATTTTCTGCGGTTATCGGAATTCAGTTGCGTGTTGCAATGGTTCTTCTTAAATGAGTTAACTCAAAGGTTTGTAGCCAATGAAGTGTTTTATCCCCACTAGTAGTTGAAGGGTTATGGTGAATGCGTTTATTATCGCATAACGACATGATAGGTGCAGTGAGCAGCATAGGGACCAGAAGTTGAAGGTCAAGGTTACGGTTCGGTGTTGATAGATTGTCACGAGCTCGGATGAGCATGGGTGAATTCAGATGTTAAGAGCAAGCTAGCATTTCTCTTTAATGTCACATGAGAATGGTGTTTTGTGGAAAAGACTTTGTGTATTGACTTGCGGATTTTTGATTTTCCTTACAGAATTAGAACGGTTAGTTGTATGGATGTGCGTACTTTGCTACCTGAGCGGAAAGTCCTGGGAGCATGCCCCACGGGAAGATTTGTATAAGTGTGACATGTTAGTCATTTGATTGTTAAAGATTGAAACCAAGTATGGGGATTATGGTACTATCGAGAGGGTTTATACCTGAGGGGCGTTCTATTCCTTGGACTGTGGACCGCGTGAGTTTGTTTCGGATTTGATGGTTGTTCTTGGGTGTCATGGTAAAAGGGTTATTGTGGATCCTTGAAAGGTTATTAGCCTAGTGCGGTACGATCAGAATCAGCTAGAGGTCCGTGGATGGATCTAAATGTGAATGTGTGCTCTATATCAGGCCAAGCATGTTCATTTCAGGACAACGTTGCTTACAGAGGAGTCTTCGGGCTTTGGATGTTATTTTGGTTGTCAGCTGTTCCATGTAATACTTTATGGTGCCTTGTGGTTTCGAGACGACTTGATTATCCGCACATGTGTTGTGGCCCCGTGTAGCTTGCAGTGTTATATGAGAAGGATGGCTCTCGAGATGCAGGTCATTTATTGCACCTTAGTCATGCTTGAGTTTTGTAGCATATGGCGCTATCTCTCTCCCCAGGGATGGTATTATACACTTGGCATGCTTGTGGCCGACATTCGAGTATTTCGTAGGAATGTGAATTCTAGCTTGGTAAGTATTTCCTTATAGATTATTATGTGTGGATCGCATGGCACGCCGCCACGGGTATCATGGTTGGATCCGGTTGCACGATGCAACGGTATCATGTGTGGATCGGGTCGCAAGCCGCAACAGTGTGATGTTGTGTACAGTTCCCCATATCTATTTTGGTGTGTCTTGTTTTTCATTCTCTGAGGAAGGTTCATAACGTCTTTTCAGTTGTTTAATTAGTTACGTGGGTTGAGTAGTTCTTTCCAGAGTTCGTTTTTCTTATGTATCATATTTGGGTTTGTAGCTTGTTGACACAATGTGGCATCATATAAGACTTTTGGTAGTGTCTGAGGTGGCTTATTGCCTGATTAGCTTGTACTGGGTGACACGAGATTATTGGACCCATGATCAATGCGATTGAATTTGTATAAGGCATATTAAAGAGAAAATATTGTTATTCAGTTCAGAATGAGGTAATGGTTTTTGTCAGGAGGAGAGACTCTGTAATTTGTGATTCGACGGGTGGTTATGAGATTCTACACATCTCTTCCGACGTGGAGGTATTGCGTGAGTTGAAACAATGCTTATATTTGCTTTGAGGTGTACTACGAGCTTTGGGTCAGTGGAAAAATTCAGTTGTTGTGCTTGGGGAAGATTGCCCTAGGCAAATGAGTTGCGCGGTGCATGGTATGAATTCCGTAAAGGTATACACTCATGTTTGGTATATTGTGTAGTAATTGATACGGTGTTTGTATGTTGGAAACAGGCCTGGAAGAGAATTTCGGATGTTGGAATTTGGCTCTAAGGCTTATTTGACTAAATAAAAAGGAGGATCTTCAGACTAGCTCGAGCCAATGTGCTCAACTGGGCTGTGGTAGAACATGTAGATGCGCGAGGTGTTAAACAGTGATGTTGGATAACTCCGAAGCATTTCTTAGCACATTCGAGGACGAACGTATGTTTAGGTGAGAGAGAATGTAACGATCCAGTCAGTCGTTTTGATCCTTAGCGCGCTATTCGGCGGTTCGAGGCCTTGAGTAGCTTCACTTCAGGTATTATGACTTGTACGCGTGGTCGGAATTGAATTTAGGGAAGCTTTGAGTTGATTTGATTCGGAAGCTTTAAGTTGGAAGAACTAACTAAGGTTTAAATTTTGAGTAAACGACCTTGGAATCGGGATTTGAAAGTTCCAATAGGTACGTATGATGATTTTGGACTTGGGAATATGTCTGGATCGGGTTTTGGATGACTCGGGAGCATTTTGATGCCTATTGTGGAATGTTGGCATTTTGGAAGAATTTCATGAATTTGGGTTGAAGTGTATTTCAATGTTATCGATGTCCGTTTGGTATTCCGAGCCAGGGGAATAGCTCAGCATGTCGATTTTGGTCTTAGGAGTGCGTCCGGATGCGGATTTGGAGATCCGTAGGTCATTTCGGGGTCATTTTGGCGAAAGTTGAAAATTTGAAGGTTTTTGGGAAGTTTGACAGGGAGTGAACTTTTTGATATAGGGTTCGTATTTTGATTCCGGAAGTTGGAGTAGTTCGTAATTTCGAATGTGCCTTGTGTGCAAATTTGAGGTCAATAGGACGTGATTTGATAGGTTTCGGCATCAAATGTAGAAGTTTGAAGTTCTAAAGCTCATTAAGCTTGAATTGGGGTGCGATTCATGGTTTTGATGTTGTTTGACATGGTTTGAGGCTTCGACTAAGTTCATGATTCATTTAGGAACTGGTTGGTGTGATTGGATGGGGTCCCGGGAACCTCAGTTGTGTTTCGGGGTGGTTTCAGATCAAGTTGAGCTATTTTTGAATTGTTGTTGCTGGTTTTAGTTTTGTCCTTCGCGAACGCGAAGGGAGTCCTGCATTCGGGAAGAAGGACTTTTGGGTTGCTCATGTTTTTTCATCGCAAACGGGGCACAGGGGCCGTGAACGCGGAAGAGGTTCTAGAACAGCCTACGCCAACGCGAGAGTGTTGTCGCGAATGCGTAGAAGGAATAGGGAGCGGGGCCTGGAGCAGTTTGGCCTTCGTGAACGCCGCTAGTGCACCGCGAACGCAAATGGTGGTGATCACAAGGCTTCGCGAACGCCGCAAGCTGACGCGAATGTGAAGAGGAAGTTGTAGGAAGTGCATTTTTGGCCTTGGCGATCGCGATGGTCTTTCCGCGATCACGAAGAAGGGCGGACATGGGCAGTGAAGTTTTAAAACGGGAATTTGGCCATTTTCATTTCATTTCCTCCATGGGAGCCGACCTTGGAGCGATTTTGGAGCACAATTTCCAGCATCAATCACAAGGTAAGTGATTCCCACCTATTTCAAGTAAAATAAATAGTATATGTATGGATTTAAATATGGAAATTAGTAAAATTTTGGATTTTGAAGAAAAACCTAGATATTTGTATTCTTGGATTTTTACCACGAAATTGGACATGAAATTGGGAATAAATTATATATTTGAGTTAGTAATGTTATGGGTAATGTTTATCTTCAAAAAAAAATTAGAATCTGGGCACGTGGGCCCGAGGGTTGGTTTTATCGATTTTTTGAGCAGAGTGTGAAATGGTTATAAATGATTTATTATGAATATTAGAGTATATATTTATGGATTTTCACATTGATTGACTAGTTTTGGGAGACGGGCATTGGTTTGGGGTGCTAAAGTGGCGTTGGAGCCGGATTAAGGAACTTCGGAGCGAGGTAAGTCTCATGTCTAACTCTGTGAGAGGGACACTACCCCTAGGTATTGTGATTGATATGTGATGCTAGTTGCGAGGGCTACAAACACACGAGGTGATGAGATTCCGTACATAGCTATATTCATTTTATTGTTCGGGTAGACTTAGGTTCACAACATGGTATAACTGTACTTTTTGAGCAACCTCTTGCCTATTAAATTCCTTTATTTTACGTTACGATTTCATATTAGACTTGTGTAGAGTGGTACACTCGTTATTGTAGAGATCAGACAAACTTTATGATTTTCCACGGAATAATTATACTTCTCTTATAAATTTCCCTCGCGTTACGCGTTCTCATCGAAGGGTTTTCCCCAAAGCTTTCCCTAAAACTCACCAGCCCCTTCGTGAGCGGGGTCAAGAACCCGTCAAAGCCTTCTTATTATAATGGGAGTGGGCCGTTTACCTCGGCAGGATTGATACATCTATGGTTCGTGTCGTTCGAACCTCGATAACGCGCACACCTTATGGGATGGGGTCGTTCACCTCGGTAGGATTATGTACCACACTCTCATGGGAGTAGTCCAATCGCCTCGACAATATATAATAGATGTATCTAAGGTTATATACCAGATTATAATGGGATCAGGTCGTACACCTTGACATTTCTAAAAAAATCCTTCTATGGAATTGTGCGTATTATTTGTATAAAAAGGCCAGTGTATCTAGGAGTTTTCCTGATTTGAATTATGACGACCCATCTATATATATATATACACACTTTGGTGGAGGAGGTGACTGCTAATCGAGAGTTGAGCTTATTGTTGAGAGGAGGATTATACCACATATTTATACTTGTTTAATTTGTTTATTTACTCTGCCCCATATCTATTTACTTTTTTCTATATCTGTCTTATTGGACCACTAGTAATGTTGATGTCGACTACTCGTCACTACTTCTCTTGCGTTAGGCTAGATACTTATTGGGTACGCATTGATTTACGTACTTATACTACACTTGATGTACATTTGTTGTGCAAGTACATATATATCTGGTGGTCTTCTAAGCGCAGAAGCAAGGAAGTTGTGGGGACTTACCGTGAGTTGCATTTTATGTTACGATTCGCAGCCTAGAGAGTCTTCATCAGAGCTATTTATATTCTCTTGTCTAAATTGTACTCCATACAGATGTTGTAATGTATTATATTTCCTAGTTGATGTTCATGTACTTGTGACACTGGTTTTTGGGGGTGCTTATGGGTGGTTCATTATTGTGGTTGTGAAAATATTATCGGCTACCCTGTAAAACTCTATTTCTTACCACTTTTAATTGATGAAAATTATGATTCTAAAAATACTAAAATGAGTAATTAAGTTAATCATCCACTGTAGGCTTGTCTAATATCGGTGTTAGGTGCGATCATGACCTTAGTGGATTTTGGGTCGTGACAGCTTGGTATTAGAGTGTTAGGTTCACTTAGGTCTCACGAGTCATGAGCAAGTCTAGTAGAGTCTGATCGGTACGAAGACATTTGTACTTATCTTCGAGAGGCTACATGGTTGTTAGGAGCACTTCCCTTCTTTATTCTTCTTCGTGCGGTTTGATTTCCTTTGAGGCTTATGCCTTTATTTCCTTCATATCAATCTTATGCGACGTGAGGCGATTGTTATCAATTGGGAATCGAGTAATTGTAATGGTACTGCAGATGTGGTGCAGGATGTTTCTCCCTGCGTATTTGATTGGGCTATTATCGCCGCCTTGCAGAAGCATGTTCTGTCGTTTCAGCTCAGTATTAGTATTGCTTATGGTTTTTAAAGTTGGGAACTGATTATTATAATGATACGTGTGTTGTTATCGCACAATGTTGGTGTAATGGTAGGGTGCTTCTCTTTGTGACGGGGCAGTGAATGACTCGAAATGAGGTTTTCCTTAGTGTATGATTCAGAGGTTCGACATTCTATTTGCAGCGGAGGAAATGCAATCGAACTATGGATGTTCAGGTTTGGGATAATGGAGTAACGAGACTTGGTATTTTCGAGCATGGTGGAATTCTCATTTGTGATGTGGAGTCATTGTCCTTGTTGAATGTGTTGAGTTCACCGGTGTTATGGTTTTTCGTCATGGTATATGTATGGATTTAAATATGGAAATTAGTAAAATTTGGGATTTTGAAGAAAAACCTAGAAATTTGTATTCTTGGATTTTTACCACGAATTTGGACGTGGAATTGGGAATAAATTATATATTTGAGTTAGTAATGTTATGGGTAATGTTTATCTTCGAAAATTTTGAAATCTGGGCACGTGGCCCGGATGGTTGGTTTTATCGACTTTTCGAGCAGAGTGGAAAATGTTTATAAAGTGATTTATTATGAGTATTAGAGTATATATTTATGGATTTGCACATTTATTGACTAGTTTTGGGTGACATACATTGGTTTGGGGTGCTAGAGTGGCGTTGGAGCCGGATTAAGGAACATCGGAGCGAGGTAAGTCTCCTGTCTAATTATTTGAAAGGGAGACTACCCCTAGGTGTTGTGATTGATATTTGCTGCTAGTTGCAAGGGCTACGTACACACGAGGTGATGAGAGTCCGTACGTATCTATATTCATGTTATTGTCCGGGTAGACTTAGGTTCACAACATGCTATAGCTGTACTTTTTTAGCAGTCCCTTGCCTATTAAATTCCTTTATTTTACGTTACGACTTGAGACTAGACATGTGTATAATGGTAAACTCGTTACTGTAGAGATCGGACGAACTTTATGATTTTACAAAATAATTGTACTCCTCTTACGAATTTCCCCCACGTTACACGTTCTCATCGAAAGGCTTTCCCCAAAGCGTTTCCTAAAACTCACTGGTCCCTTCGTGAGTGGGGTCAAGGACCCGTCAAAGCCTTCTTATTCTAATGGAAGCGGGCCGTTCGCCTTGGCAGGATAGATACATCTATGGTTCGTGTCGTTCGACCCTTGGTAGTGCGCACACCTTATGGGATCAGGTTGTTCGCCTCGGCAGGTATCCGAGCCACCCACTGCCCTCCATGTCCATCGTGCCATGGATGGTGACGCAGGTATTGCAGTGTTCGCCCGGGGCTAGAAAAGTCTAGCGTACAGCCGTCGGGGACGATGAATGCAGAGTGTGGTGGTCTTTTATGGTCCATTTCAAGGTATGAGACTTGAGTTTCACATTGATATTGTAATGTGCTTATGTGGGGTTTATATAGTCTTAGGCTCTCCCACCTTAATAGCTAGATTTTGGGTTATGGTTCTCCCTATGTTGTATCAATGGTATCATAGCCACCCACCACCTTCCATGCCCACCATGCCATGAATGGTGACACCGGTATTGCCGTGTTCGACCGGGGCTAGAAAATTCTAGCGCACAGCCGTCAGGACGACGGATGCGGAGCGTGGCAGTTTATTATGGTCCATTGCAAGGTATGAGACTTGAGTCCCACATCGGTATTGCAATGTGCTGATGTGGGGTTTATATAGCCTTGGGCTCTCCCACCTTAATAGCTAACTTTAGGGGTGTGGTTCTCCATGAGAGCGGGTCGTTTGCCTCGACAATATATTTTAGATGTATCTATGATTATATACCGGATTATGGTAGGATCGGGACGTACGCCTCGGCATTTTTGTAAAATTCTTTCTATGGAATCGTGCATATTATTTGTAAAAAAAAGGCCAGCGTATTTGAGAGTTTTCCTGATTTGAATTATGACGACCCATCTGGTGAGGTCTATTAATTATATATGTACACTCCGGTGGAAGAGGTGACTGCTAATTGAGAGTTGAGGTGTTAAGAGGAGGATTGTACCACATATTTATACTTGTTTAATTCGTTTATTTACTCTGCCCCATATCAGTTTACTTCTTACTGTATCTGTCTTATTGGACCACTAGTCATGTCGATGTTGACCACTCGTCACTACTTCTCTGGGGTTGCTAGATATTTACTGGGTACGTGTTGGTTTACGTACTCATACTACACTTGCTGCACATTTTTGCGCAAATACATATATATATCTGGTGGTCTTCTGGGTGTAGAAGCAAGGAAGTTGCGGGGACTTACCGTGAGTTGCATTTTATGTTAACGATTCACAGCCTAGAGAGTCTACGTCAACGTTATTTATATTCTCCTGTCTAAGTTGTACTCAAGACAGATGTTGTAATGTATTATATTTCCTAGTTAATGCTCATGTACTTGTGACACCAATTTTGGGGGTGCTTATGGGTGGTTCATTATTGTAGTTGTGAAAATATTATCGGTTACGCTGAAAAAATTCTATTTGTTACCACTTATAATTGATGAAAATTATAATTTCAAAAAATATTAAAATGAGTAATTAAGTTAATCATCCACTGTTGGCTTGCGCGACATCGGTGTTAGGCGCCATCACGACTTTAGTAGATCTTGGATCGTGACAATAAATATTACTCCCTCAGGTCCAAAATAAGTAATTTTTTGGATGTTTTCACACAGATTAAGAAATCCACCTTTAGCATTAATTAGCAATGAAATTGACCATATTAACCTTTACTATCTCACATTAACACTCTTAACACATATTCCAATACTATTTACTCCAAGGACAATGTAGGAAAAAAATAATTAATTCATCTCACTTCTTCATATTTCGATTTCACTGAAATATCACGTTATTCTCTCTATTCCTCGTCTAAGTTGGTGTAGCTTACAAGTGTCGTGTAAAGAGAACAAGTATGCCAAATGAGAATAGTCAAATCCATGTACACTAAACTTTCTTTTAAAAGTTAGATTTAATTAGAATAATATATTAGAATATAATAATAATCAACAACTTTTTTCTCATGTTCACGCGTCCTTCGATCCCCACACATTCAATCATGTCACTACGAAGTGTCTAATTGGTACATATGTGGTTTAGTTGAATGGCCTGATAGGAACAACTCTATATTTAGGTGTCCAAGTGACAAAAAGGGCCACGTTGAAGGATCTAATTATGTATTCTACCCACAAAAAAAAAAAAAAAAAAAAAAAAAAAAAAAAAAAAAAAAAAAAAAAAAAAAAAAAAAAAAAAAAAAAAAAAAAAAAAAAAAAAAAA
>ML255735.1:0-15090 GCA_005239495.1 Nicotiana undulata
GGAGACCAGGTGTTCCTTCGAGTGTCGCCTATGAAGGGCGTGATGAGATTCGGAAAGAAGGGAGTGTTTAGCCCTAGGTATATTGGTCCATTTGAGATTTTGGACAACGTAGGAGAGGTGGCCTACAGACTTGCCTTGCCACCGCATTTATCAGTCGTGCATCCAGTGTTTCATGTATCTATGCTCCGGAGGTATATTGTAGATCCATCTCATGTTCTTAACTTCAGCGGTGTCCAATTGGACAAGGATCTGACTTATGAGAAGGAGCTGGTAGCTATATTAGATAGGCAGGTTTGCCAGTTGAGGTCGAAGAGTTATCTTTGGTCCGTGTTCAATGGAGAGGTCAGCCTGCCGAGGCAGCTACTTGGTAGTCCGAGTCCGATATGAGGAGTCGTTACCCCCATCTTTTCTCAGACTCAGGTACTTTTCTATGTCCGTTCGAGGACGAACGTTTGTTAGAGGTGGATATTGTGATGACCCAAAGGGTCATCCTAAGTAATTCCAGCTAAATCTATGTTCTGAGGCCCAGAAAGCCTCCGTTAACCTCACCTCGATATGCGTGCGCAACCCGGGCATGTAGTCGGGTCCGTGATTTGATGGTCCCGGAGGGTCCGTAGGAAAATATAGGACTGGGGCGTATGCCCGGAATCGAATTTCGAGGTCCCAAGCCCGAGATATGAAATTTTAAAGAAAATTGTTTCTGAAAATAATAAAGGATTTTGGAAATGAATAATTATGTGAAAACCGTGTTACCGGACCCGTATTATGGTTTCGGAGCCCGGAACAGGTTTATTATATGTTATTTTACTTATATGTGAAATTTGGTGTAAAACAGACTCAAAATGACGGGTTTCGGATAAAAATCGGAATAATTAAGCCTTATGAAGTTTTAAGAAATTTCTATGAGTTTTGAGGTTTAATTCGTTGATTTTGATGATATTTTGAAGATTTAAAAGCTGAAATAAGTCTTTAGGATGTATTGGGAGTCGTGTGTGTTTTTGGTTTTGAGACCCGAGGGCTCGGGTGAGTTTCAGGTAGCCAACGGAATGTGAAATGCATGAAAAATCTGGTGCTCTTGGCCTGTTTCTGATGTGTGGTGTAATACCCTTCGCGAACGCGGCCAAGGGCTCGCGAACGCGAAGGGTAATTAGTGTGGCTTGGGTTTTGTTCTACGCGAACGCGGGCAGAGGCTCGCGAACGCGGAAAGTTAGAGAGTCAGACCTTCGCGAACGCGGCCCTGGCTCCACGAACGCGTAGGTCCCAGCAGCTAACCCTTCGCGAACGCGGCCTGGGGCCCGCGAACGCGAAGGGTAATTTTGCCCAGTTATTAAAAATACCCCAAAAACAGAATACCATACGGGAATATCACATTTTCAGCTTTCTTCTTCTCCTCCCATCCCCATTAACGATCCTCAAGCTAATTTCCCTCCATAAGCACTTGGGTAAGTGATCTTAATTTCTAATTCTCCCATTTCCTTCCATAATCACTATAAAATCTAGGCCTGAAATCATAAAATCAAGTAGAAATTAGGGGTTTTGGGTAGAGTTAGGTGTTTGGGAAAATTGGGTGATTCAACCTCAATTTGGGGTCGGATCTTGAAATAAATTATATATTTTAGCTCGTGGGGTTATGGGTGATCGGGTTTTGGTCCGAGCCTCGTGTTTTGACCAAGCGGGCCCGGGGTCGAGTTTTGGTATTTTTGGAAGAATGCTAGAAATTGAATATCTAGGCTATGGGATTGTGTTATTGAGTTTTTATTGATATTATTGAATTAATTATGCCTAGATATCGTTGTTTCGGAGTCGGATTATAAAGGAAAGACGGTCTTAGAGGGTTGATTGCTATACTTTGGACCGAGGTAAGTGTCTTGCCTAACTTTGGTGAGGGAATAGGTATTATTTGCTATGTGCTAAGTGATTGTCATGTCCATTTCATAGGTGAGGTGACGAGTACCTATGCAATGTGTATCAAGCATGCCCGTGAGTCTATTTTGATAGAAATTGCAGTATTTCTCCCATGTTTAGCATATTATGATATTGTCTCTACTTGGTGATTCATTCTTGTTGAAAGTATTGGCTGTTGAGTTTGAGAAGTGTTGATACGATTGATAATCCAAGTGAAGAGCATACGATTGAAGTGATTGGTTAAAGCTGAGACCCTTGCCGGGCATTTATTGAGTTATTAATTGATGTTTTTCCCCTTGCCGGGTGTTTTGAACTGTCATTTTCCACTATGTTGTACTCCTTGCCATTATATTTGTTATTGTTTGGTGAGGAAGAGTGTAAAGCACGAAGGGTGATACCGTGCCATGATATCTGATTATATTGCATAGTGAGGAAGAGTGTAAAGCACGAAGGGTGATGCCGTGCCATTGTTTACATTTTTGGTACTTATACTTGTTTCGTTGGCTATTGTGTTAGATTGCCTCCCTTGCTTACGTCT
The DNA here is from genome assembly GCA_005239495.1 of Nicotiana undulata. Lineage (NCBI taxonomy): Eukaryota > Viridiplantae > Streptophyta > Magnoliopsida > Solanales > Solanaceae > Nicotiana > Nicotiana undulata. The sequence continues at coordinate 2,444 of ML255735.1, forward strand.
ATCTGTCAGTTTGACTGCTTCAATCGACTTGTTCCCCTTACTACTCCCGTATCCCTTACTTGTCTGCTTATCTCTTGCCTTGTATTATCCCTGTTACCTGCTGTAGAATATGACAGTTTATCGTTATTGTCAAGTCTAGCCTCGTCCCTACTTCGGCCGAGGTTAGGCTCGACACTTACTCAGTACATGGGGTCGGTTGTACTGATGCTACACTGTACTTCTTAATGTTGTGCAGATCCCGCATCCGGACCCAGTGGACCGCATTGAGGGAGTCACCTTCAGTCCACCCAGAGCTTCAAGGTATACCGCTGGCGTTCGTGGGCCTTGGTGTCTCTCCTGTATTTGGATTCCTTATTGTCTTACTTTTCTCCTAGTTTCAAGACAATTATATATTTCTTTTCAGACTCTATATTTAGCACTCAGTTTAGATAGTCCGTGAGGTTGTGACACCCCGGTTTTGGGATTATGCGATGATGTTATCTTTACTATGTCATTACGCATTTTCAGAGTATGACTACGTTTCCGCTGTTAAAGTTATGAAGTATGTTGGGTATTTCAGTTAAGATTTGAAGGGTATTAAATTTTACTATTGTTGGATTGATTTAAAAATATTAACGTGTAGTTTACATTGGCTTGTCTAGCAGGTTCAACGTCTAGACGCAGTCACGGTCTGAAAGGTGGGATTTCGGGTCGTGATAGTTTACTTCCTGTCGTTATTTCTTTTATATATTATTAAATTGCACAGTTGATATTATTTGTCGTGTCCTAGCCTCGTCACTACTTCGCCGAGGTTAGGCTCGGCACTTATATAGTACATGGGGTCGGTTGTACTGATACTACACCTGCACACTTTTGTTGTGCAGATCCCGGTACAGGACCCAGTAGATATTGAGTTAGGCGGCTTCCTTCAGTCCACTCGGAGACACTGAGGTAGTCCTGTAGGCGTCCGCAGGCCTTGGCGTCCCCTTACACTTTCCTTTATTTCTGTTTCTAGTACTTCAGAAAATAGATGTATTATTTCTTTCAGATTGTTATATGTACTACTCTTAGATAGTCCGTGAGCTGTGACTCCACTGTTTCTGGGATTTGGCTAGATTTTGGTGCAGTTTCATATAGTATTGAAATGAAACACATTTGCATTACGTTGTGTCCTTTAAATTTAACTCTTGTCAATCTGGTTATTTATCTGTTCATGATTAATAGTTAAGGATTAATGTAAACTGAATAATCACGTTGGCTTATCTAGTGGGTTCAACATTATACGCCATCACGGTCCCGACGGTGGGAGTTTCGGGTCGTGACAAAAACTTCCTTTCGTCTTTGTCATCACAGAGTCTTATGATCCCCGTTTTATGGGAACTGCCATGAGCAACGGACAACTTTCCATTACCATCAACCTTGTCACTCTCAATTAAACTCTTTTCCTCTTGGAAAATGAAGTAGAGAATTCCACTATAACCTCTTCTTTTATCTTCTTAGAAAATGTTAAATTCCTACCTACACCATCACTGTTTGAAACACATGCCATTGCCTTCTCATCATCATTGTCGCTAATGAGAACAACAATTGAAGACCCACCCTACCAGGTACTGTATCCAAGTTATTCTTGGGGGAAGTTCCATTGCATGTCTAATAAAGTCATCAACCCCTTCTACAAAATCCTCCTGCAATCCCCGCCGATTAGGATAATTCCTATTGTACATCCACGTACGATGTTCCATCTACACAAATAAACAAGAACAAATTAATTTAGTTAATTCATATCCTAATCTTTCTTTAGTTAATTAATTCCATTTCCTAAAGGTTCAATTCATATCCTAAAAATTCAATTCATATCCTAAAAGGCTCAATTCATATCCTAAAATTTCAATTCATACACAAAAATTTCAACTCATATCCTAGGTTCAATTCATATCCTAAAATTTCAATTCATATCCAAAAGGTTCAATTCATAAATTAAAATTTCAATTTATAAACTAAAATTTTAATACATAAACTAAAAGTCCAATTCATATCCTAAAAGTTCAATTCATATCCTAAAGGCTCAGTTCATATCCTCAATTTCAATTCATACACAAAAATTTCAATTCATATCCTAAAGGTTCAATTCATATCCTAAAATTTCAATTCATATCCAAAAATTTCAATTCATATCAAAAAAATTTAATTTATAAACTAAAATTACATTACATAAACTAAAAGTCCAATTTATAAACTAAAATTCAAATACATAAACTAAAAGTCCAATTCATATCCTAAAAGTTCAATTCATATCCTAAAGGCTCCATTCATATCCTAAGATTTCAATGCATACACAAAAAATTCAATTCATATCCTAAAGGTTCAATTCATATCCTAAAATTTCAATTCATATCCACAAAATTTCAATTAATAAATTAAAATTTCAATTTATAAACTAAAATTACAATACATAAACTAAAAGTCCAGTTCATATCCTAAAAGTTCAATTCATATCCTAAAATTTCAATTCATATCCTAAAAGTTCAAATCATATCCTAAATCCTAAATTCTAACTAAACTATCAAGACAATACAAAGTATAATTCAAATCCAACTAAACTAAATTCTACACTAATTAAACTAATTAGTTAATAAAATTAATTAATAACTAACTAAAACAAGACCTAAACCCTAATCCTCAATAAAATACAATGTTCAAAAATTGAAACACTAATTGAAACAATAAACTACAATACATAAAATATTGTAACGCACACACAAGAAATAACAAAGATTCAAGGTTATAATTCTAACCTTGGTTTTTTTAGGCGGAGAAGGAGAGAGAGAGGGGCGGCAGTGGTGGCGGCCTGTCACGACCCGAAATCCCACCCTTCAAACCGTGACTGCGTCTAACGTTGAACCCGCTAGACAAGCCAACGTGCACAAATAATCTAACTTTTAAAACCCAATTCGACAGTAGTAAAGAAAATACCTTTAAAAATCTTAACAGAAATAACGAAATACTTCAGAATTTTAACAGCGGAAATGTAATAGAAATTAGAAAATGCAAAGTGAAATAGTAAAATACATAGCGTCGCATAAGCCCAAAACCGGGGTGTCACAACTCATGAACTATCTAAACAGAGTGCTAAATACATAGTCTGAAAAGAAATACATCATTGTCTTGAAACTGGGGGAAAAGATAAGACAATAAGAAATTCAAAGGCAGGAGAGACACCAAGGCCCACGAACGCCAGCGGGTATACCTTGGAGCTCTGGGTGGACTGAAGGTGACTCCCTCAATGCGGTCCACTGGGTCCGGATGCGGGGTCTGCACACTATAAAGAAGTGCAGTGTAGCATCAGTACAACCGACCCCATGTACTGAGTAAGTGCCGAGCCTAACCTCGGTCGAAGTAGTGACGAGGCTAGACTTGACAATAACGATAACCTGTCCTATTCTACAGCAGGTAACAGGGACAAGACATGGCAAGTAATAAGCAAGCATGTAAGGGATACGGGAGCAGTAAAGGGGAACAAGTGAAATGAAGCAGTTAAATTAACATATAGGAGTAAACAAGGAAGGCAAGTTAACACAATAGCTAACGAAACAAGTATAAGTACCAGAAATGTAAATAATCGCACGGCATCACCCTTCGTGCTTTTACTCTCTTCCTCACAATGCGATCTATAATGTGAAATAGTATAAATCATGGCACGGCATCACCCTTCGTGCTTTTACTCTCTTCCTCACAATGCAATGTACAATGTAAGGCAATATAAATCATGGCACGACATTAACCTTCGTGCTTATAATCAATGTAAATCATGGCACGACATCACCCTTAGTGCTTCACTTTATCTCTCTCACTATGCAATGTAATCAAATGTCATGGCATGTCATCACCCTTCGTGCTTTACACTCTTCCTCACCAAACAATGACAGATATAATGGTAAGGAATACAACATAGTGGAAATACAGTTCAATATCACCCGGCAAGGGGAAAACATTCAATATCACAACAACTGCCCGGCAAGGGTCTCAGCTATAACCAATCAATTAAAATATATCCTTAACAGTTGGATTTTCAATCAAACCAATACATCATAGCTTCATCAACCAAGACTTCCAACAATAACGGCTTCCAAGTAGACACAAGTTCATAATATAACCAACATGGAAGTAATAATAAGATATTTATCAAAAATAGACTCACGGGCATGCTTGACACACAATGCATAGGTACTCGTCACCTTACCTATGCATTGAACACGATAAACACTTAGAACATAGCATACAATACCTATTCCCTCACCAAAGTTAGGAAAGACACTTACCTCGGGTCCAAAATATAGAAATCAACCCTCTAACACCGCCTTTCCTTTTGAATTCAATTCCGGAACAACACTATCTAGGCATAATTAACTTAAGTATATCAATAATAACTCAATAACACAATCCCATAGCCTAAATGCACATTTCCTATCATTCTTCCAAAATTTCCAAAATTAAACCCCGGGCCCACTTGGTCCAAACACGAGGCTCGGACCAAAACCCGATCACCAATACCCCCACGAGTTAGAATATGTAATCTGTTTTGACATTCGACCCCAAATTGGGGTTGAATTACCCAAAATTCCCAAAACTTAACTCTACCCAAAATGTCTAATTTCTACTTTAATGTCTAATTTGTTCATCGCGATCGCAAGAAAGGGGCTGCGATCGCAGAAGAGGAGTTGCGATCACGGAATAGAGCTTAGCTGACCCTATGCAATCGTAGGAAGAGGTATGCGATCGTGGAACACTGGGACATCACACAATTCGATCGCGGATCGAAGGGATGCGATCGCGGAAGGGACCTGGACAGACATCTGCGATCGCGGATCAAAGGCTGCGATCGTAAAGAAGAAAATACCAGACACCAAAAAATGAGCCAAAACACTAGATTTTTGACTATTTAACACCCCGTTAGCTACTCGAAACTCACCCGAGCCCTCGGGTCTCAAAGCCAAAAATACACACGACTCCCAAAGCATGCTACGGACTTATTCAAGCATTTAAATCACCAAGATATCATCAAAATCATCGAATTAAACCTCAAAACTCTTCGAATTTTCTCAAAGCTTCATAAAGCTTAATTTTTCCAATTTTGATCCGAAACACATCATTTCAAGTCCGTTTTACACAAAATTTCTCAGATAAGTCACATAAAATATATTAAACCTGTTCAGGGCTCCGGTACCATAATACGGGCCTGGTAACACAGTTTTTACATCAAAGTTCATTTTCCAAAAACCTTTATTATTTTCAGAAAACAATTTTCTTTAAAAACTTATTTCTCGGGCTTGGCACCTCGGAATTCGATTCCGGGCATATGCCCAAGTCCCATATTTTCCTACGGACCCTCCAGGACCGTCAAATCACGGGTACGGGTTCGTTTACCAAAAATGTTGACCAAAGTCAACTTTATTCATTTACTTGTTACAAAAATTTTATTTTCATCAAATTTTCACATAGAAGCTTCCCGGCTACACGCCCGAGCTGCGCGCGCATATCGAGGTGAGATTAACGGAGGCTTTTGGAGCCTCGGAACACAGGTTTAGCTGAATTTACTTAGGATGACCTTTTGGGTCATCACAATCTCCACCTCTAAAACAAACGTTCTTAACAGACATAGAAAAGTACCTGAGTCTGAGAAAAGATGGGGATAACGACTCCTCATATCGGGCTCGGACTCCCACGTAGCTGCCTCGACAGGCTGACCTCTCCATTGAACACGAACCGAAGGATAACTCTTCGAACTCAACTAGCGAACCTGCCTATCTAATATAGCTATCGGCTCCTCCTTATAAGTCAAATCCTTGTCCAAATGGACTCTACTAAAGTCAGGAACATGAGAAGGATCTGCAATGTACCTCCGGAGCATAGATACGTGAAACACTGGATGCACGGCTGATAAATGCGGTGGCAAAGAAAGTCATAGGCGACACTCGAAGGAACACCTGGTCTCCTACCATGAAAGCCAAATCTCGAACTCTATGATCTGCATAGCTCTTTTGCCTGGACTGAGTTGTACGAAGCCTATCCTGAATAGTCTTCACCTTATCCAAGACATCCTGGACTAACTCAGAACCCAATAACCTAGCCTCTCCAGGTTTAAACCATCCGATTGGAGACCGACATTGCCTACCATACAACGCCTCATACGGATCCATCTGAATGCTCGACTGGTAACTGCCGTTGTAGGCAAACTCTGCTAAAGGCAAGAACTGATCCCATGAACCGCCGAAATCTATAACACAAACTCGCAACATATCCTCCAAAATCTAAATAGTACGCTCGGATTGTCCGTCCGTCTGAGGATGAAATGTTGTGCTTAACTCGATCTGTGTGCCCAACTCTCGTTGGAATACTCTCCAGAAATGGGAGGTAAACTGACTACCTCGATCTGATATAATAGATAAGGGCACGCCAGGTAATCTGACAATCTCTCTCATGTAGATCTTTGCCAACTTCTCCGCTGAATATGAAACTGACACAGGAATGAAATGTGGTGACTTGGTCAGCCTATCCACAACAACCCATACTGCATCAACCATCCTCTAAGTCTGTGGGAGCCCAACTAAAAAATCTATCGTGATACGCTCCCACTTCCACTCGGGAAGCTGAATCTGTTGCATCAAACAACCAGTCTTTGGTGCTCATACTTAACCTGCTGACAATTCAAGCACCGAGCTACATACGCCACAATATCCTTCTTTATTCTACGCCACCAATAATGCTTTCGCAATCCTGGTACATATTTGCGGCGCCCGGATGAATGGAATACCGGGAACTATGGGCCTCCTGCAATATCAGCTCACGAATTCCATAACCATCGGGTACACAAATGCGACCCTGCTATCTCAAAACTCCCTCAGCATCGACTGTGACCTGCTTGGCACCTCCGTACCGAACTATATCTCTAAGAGTGAATAGGTAATGATCATCATACTGCCTGGCCCGAATACGATCATACAAGGAAGAACGAGCTACGATATGGGCCAACACACTGCCAGTCTCAGAAACCTGTAATCTCACAATTTGGTTAGCTAAGGCCTGAACAACCAACGCAAGAGGTCGCTCTCCAACTGATAAATAGGCCAAACTACCCATACTGACTGACTTCCGGCTCAAAGCATCGGCCACCACATTGGCCTTTCTCGGATGATAGAGAATGGTAATATCATAGTCCTTCAGCAACTCTAACCATCTCCTCTGCCTCATATTCAACTCCTTTTGTCTGAATAGATACTGCAAGCTCTTATGGTCTGTGAACACCTCACATGGCACTCCGTACAGATAGTGCCTCCAAATCTTCAAAGCATGAACAATAGCTGCAAGCTCTAAGTCGTGAACTGGATAATTCTTCTTGTGGATCATCAACTGAGGAGATGCATAGGCTATGACCTTGCCATCCTGCATCAATACCGCACCAAGTCCAACCCGTGAAGCATCACAATACACGGTATACGAACCTGAACATGTGGGCAAGACTAACACTGGTGTTGTGGTCAATGCTGTCTTGAGATTCTGAAAGCTCGCTTCAACCTCCTCGGACCATCTGAACTAAACACTCTTCTGCATCAACTTGGTCATAGGGGCTGCTATAGATGAAAACCCCTCCACGAACCGACGATAATAGCCTGCTAGGCCTAAGAAGCTCTGAATCTCTGTGGCTGAAGTGGGCCTAGGCCAATCTCTAACTGCTGAAACTTTCTTCGGATCCACCTGAATGCCCTCTACCGATACAACGTGGCCCAAGAATGCCACAGAACTCAACCCAAACTCACACTTAGAAAACTTGGCATACAACGGCCTATCCCTCAAAGTCTGGAGGACGACTCTAAGGTGCTGCTCATGCTACTCTCGGCTGCGAGAGTCTATCAAAATATCATCAATAAAAACGATCACAAATGAGTTCAAATAAGGCCTGAATACCCGATTCATCAACTCTATAAAAGCAGCAGGGGCATTATTCAACCCAAACGACATGACCAAAAACTCATAATGCCCATAACGAGTGTGAAAAGCCGTCTTAGGCACATCAGATGCCCTGATCCTCAGCTGATGATAACCAGACCTCAAGTCTATCTTAGAGATTACCGTAGCACCCTGAAGCTGATCATCTATCCTCGGCAAAGGATACTTGTTCTTGATAGTAACCTTATTCAACTACCGGTAGTCAATACACATCCTCATTGAGCCATCTTTCTTCTTCACGAACAATACTGGAGCACCCCAAGGAGAAACACTAGGCCTGATGAAGCCTTTATCCAACAAATCCTGTAATTGTTCCTTTAATTCCTTCAACTCTGGCGGAGCCATACGATACGGGGGAATAGAAATGGGCTGAGTGCCCTCAGCTAACTCAATACAAAAATCAATATCCCTGTCGGGTGGCATACCCGGCAGGTCAGCAGGGAATACCTCTAGAAACTCACGAACCACGGGCACAGACTCGATAGAAGGAACCCCAGCACTAGAATTACGAACATAGGCCAAATAGGCCAAACAACCCTTCTCGATCATGCGTCGAGCCTCATATAAGAAATAACCCTACCAGAAGAATGACTAGGAGTCCCTCTCCACTCTAAACGAGGTACTCCTGGCAAGGCTAAGGTCACTGTCTTGGCATGACAATCCAAGATAGCATGATAGGGAGATAGCCAGTCCATACCCAATATAACATCAAAGTCAACCATATCAAGAAGCAAAAGATCAACCTGAGTCTCCAGACCACCAATAACTACTACGCAAGCACGATAGACTCGATCTACCACTATAGAATCACCAACCGGTTTAGACACATGCACAACATTACTCAATGAATCACGGGGCATACTCAAATAAGGGGAAAAATATGAAGACACATAGGAGAATGTAGAACCCGAATCAAATAACACCGAAGCCTCCTGGCTGAAAACTGAAACTGTACCTGTAATAACTGCATCAGAAGCCTCAGCATCAGGACGAGCAGAAAAAGCATAACACCGGGGCTGAGCCCCTCCAACCTGCACATCTCTGGGTCTACCTGCTACGGACTGACAACTACCTCTCATGGCCTGCCCTCCGCCTCTATGAGTCTGACCTCCACCTCTAGCACCACGACCACCACCCCTAGCTGGCTGAGGGGGTAAGGGTGCACCTGCTGCGGGAACCAAGGCACGGGAACCCTGATACTGGGGTCCACTCGAAGCTCGAGGGCAATATCTGGCAATGTGCCCCGGGCTACCACAACTATAACAAGATCTCTGCTGATGTGGCTGATAACTCGGGAACTGGCCCTAACGACCCTGATAACCACCCTGGTAACTCTGAAGTGGCTGAGCACGGATAGATGCTGGTGGTGCACTAAAAGGAGCTGGCGGTGCTCGAGGGGATACCTGAAGTGCTGACTGAAAAGGTTGCTGAAAGAATCCCTGCCTCCAGATGAGGCTCCACTAAATCTACCAAAATGACAGGGCCTCTTGTCAGCCCACTGACCACCTCCCTGTGACAAAATCATCTCACTCCTCCAGGCCACATCGGCCGCATCCTGGAATGAAATATCAGTACTCGACTCCCTGGCCATCTGGAGTCGTATAGGCTGGGCCAATCCCTCAATGAACCTCCGAACTCTCTCCCGATCACTAGGGAGTATCATCAATGCATGCCTGGCTAGAGCGATGAACCTGGTCTTGTACTGAGTAATAGACATAGATCCCTGCTGGAGGCGCTCAAACTGCCTCCTAAGATCCTCTTGCTGAGTAATGGGAAGGAACTTCCCCAAAAATACCTCTGTGAACTGAGCCCAAGTAAAAGGTGCAGACCCAGCTGGTCTGGTTAAGCAGTAGTCCCTCCACCAAGTCTTGGCTGCGCTAGAGAGTCGAAAAGTAGAGAAGTCAACTCAATTGGACTCCACTATATCCATGTTCCAAAGAACCTCATGACAGCTGTCCAAATAGTCCTGTGGGTCATGTGATGGAGCACCAATAAATGTAGTAGTGAATAACTTGGTGAACCTGTCTAGTCTCCAAAACGCATCCGCTGACATAGCTGCGCCCTCAGCTACCGGTGCTACTACACCAGGCTGAACTAATCCGGCTGGCTCAGGTGCCGGAGTCTGAAACTGAGTGGCAACCTGCTCTGGTGTACGAATAACAGGAGTCTGGGTCCCTTCCCCGGCCTGAGATCCAGCTGGTGCAGTAGGAAGAAGACCTGCCTGTGCTACGCTCTCCATGAGTCCTACCAGACGGACAAGTGCGTCCTGAAGCACTGGGGTAGCTATGAACCCCTCTGGGACCTGTGCTGGTCCAACTGGCACTGCCGGAACTGGTACCTCCTCGTCAGACTCGACCTGAGGGTCCTCCACTGGGGTTGCTGCTCCAGGCTGAGCCCGGCCCCGGCCTATAGCACGGCCTCGTCCTCGACCTCGACCCCTCGTAGGAGCAGTAGCAGGAGCTTTGGGCTGCTGAGCGGAACGAATGGAAGCACGCGTCCTCGCCATCTGCGAGAGAGTAGAATGGAAAATCAATCAGTACTCAGATTTCATATCGCACGACTGAGATGAAGAAATATGGAGTTATCCTAACTTTGCATCCTCTGGGGGATAAGTACAGACATCTCCGTACCGATCCTTCAGACTCTACCAAGTTGTCCGTGAGTTGTGAGACCTAAGAAACCTAGAGCTCTGATACCAACTTGTCACGACCCGAAATCCCACCCTTCAGGCCGTGACTGAGTCTAACGTTGAACCCGCTAGACAAGCCAACGTGCACAAATAATTTAACTTTTACAACCCAATTCGACACTAGTAAAGAAAATACCTTTAAAAATATTAACAGAAATAACGAAATACTTCAGAATTTTAACAGCGGAAATGTAATTGAAATTCGAAAATGCAAAGTGAAATAGTAAAATACATAGCGTCGCATAAGCCCAAAACCGGGGTGTCACAACTCATGAACTGTCTAAACAGAGTGCTAAATACATGGTCTGAAATGAAATACATCATTGTCTTGAAACTGGGGGAAAAGATAAGACAAAAAGAAATCCAAAGGCAGGAGAGACACCAAGGCCCACGAACGCCAGCGGGTATACCTTGGAGCTCTGGGTTGACGGAAGGTGACTCCCTCAATGCGGTCCACTGGGTCCAGATGCGGGGTCTGCACAACATTAAGAAGTGCAGTGTAGCATCAGTACAACCGACCACATGTACTGAGTAAGTGCCGAGCCTAACCTCGGCCGAAGTAGTGACGAGGCTAGACTTGACAATAACGATAACCTGTCCTATTCTACAGCAGGTAATAGGGACAAGACAAGGCAAGTAATAAGCAGACAGGTAAGGGATACGGGAGAAGTAAAGGGGAACAAGTGAAATGAAGCAGTTAAATTAACATATAGGAGTAAACAAGGAAGGCAATTTAACACAATAGCTAACGAAACAAGTATAAGTACCAGAAATGTAAATAATGGCACGGCATCATCCTTCGTGCTTTTACTCTCTTCCTCACAATGCGATGTATAATGTGAAATAGTATAAATCATGGCACGACATCACCCTTCGTGCTTTTACTCTCTTCCTCACAATGCAATGTACAATGTAAGGAATATAAATCATGGCACGGCATTAACCTTCGTGCTTGTAATCAATGTAAATCATGGCACGACATTAACCTCCGTGCTTATAATCAATGTAAATCATGGCACGACATCACCCTTCGTGCTTTACTTTCTCTCCCTCACTATGCAATGTAATCAAATGTCATGGCACGACATCACCCTTCATGCTTTACACTCTTCCTCACCAAACAATGACATATATAATGGTAAGGAATACAACATAGTGGAAATACAGTTCAATATCACCCGCCAAGGGGAAAACATCAATCAATATCACAACAACTGCCCGGCAAGGGTCTCAGCTATAACCAATCAATTCAAATATATCCTTAACAGTTGGATTTTCAATCATACCAATACATCATAGCTTCATCAACCAAGACTTCCAACAATAACGGCTTCCAAGTAGACTGTCACGACCCGAAATCCCACCTTCGGGCCATGGCTGCGTCTAATGTTGGACCCGCTAGACAAGCCAACGTACACAACATTTTGACATCTATAAACAACGTAACAGTATTTAAAGTCATTAACCTTCAAACCTTTAATGGAATATCCCGAATCATGAACTTCCAACTTTTACTGAAACATCCCAAATCACTTCAAAAGTTTTACAGCAGAAAAATAACAATATTTCAAAACACATAATGAAACGATAAAGACAACAATATCGCAAAATCCCAAAACCGGGGTGTCACAACCTCACGGACAATCTAAACCGAGTGCTAAATACAGAGTCTGAAAAAGAAATATATAATTGTCTTGAAACTAGGAGAAAGATTACGACAATAAGAAATCCAAATGCAGGAGAGACACCAAGACCCACGAACACCAGCGGGTATACCTTGAAGCTCTGGGTGGACTGAAGGTGACTCCTTCAATGCGGTCCACTGGGTCCGGATGCGGGATCTGCACAACATTAAGAAGTGCAGTGTAGCATCAGTACAACCGACCCCATGTACTGAGTAAGTGCCGAGCCTAACCTCGGCCGAAGTAGTGACGAGGCTAGACTTGACAATAACGATAACCTATCCTATTCTACA
>ML255738.1:0-46085 GCA_005239495.1 Nicotiana undulata
GCTACTTGGATTACATTATTTGCTTATGTACTTGTTGATTTCTGCTTCACATGCCTACTGCTTCATCCATATCTCTTTTTATATTATATTGCTGGATCTTAGTGAGTATCTAGTCGACCTCTCGTCACTACTCCTTCGAGTTTAGACGGGATACTCACTGGGTACATATTTATTTATGTACTCATGCTGCACTTCTTCTTCTTCTGTACTTGATTGTACAGGTCCGGAGGCTGGTACATCTGATTATCAGGCCGGTGCTAGATACTGATTTGTGTGATTAGACTTCACGGTGAGCTGCTCTTCCTGGCGACCTCCTAGTAGCACCCTGAAGTTCCTTTTGTTATTTTACCCGTCTATTTCATCAAGACTGTGGATTTGTATCTATATGTATCTTGTATATTCCGATAGTTGCCCGTGACACTCGTGACACTAGTTCCTGGCACACACATAGTGTATATTTTGGGTTTTGGGTTGTATATGCATACATATGCTTTAGTTTGGCCATGTATTGTTATGATTTTATTTTCATATCAAGCTATCATAATGTTTAGTTGTTTTAAACTGGTAAATTTTGACTTGTTTAATCAAATTGGAAGGGTAGCACCTAGTGAAATTCATATTAGGCTTGCCTAACCCCGCTGTTGGGCGCCATCGCGACCTGCATTAGAAATTGGATCGTGACAACGTGGTATCAAGGAAAGGAAAAGAGAGAAAAAAAGGGACAAGAAAGCAATAAGAGCACTTCCTTCATCATGAGTATAGCTTTATGATTTCCTCTAACTAGTTGGGATCTCATTGGAACATTCTAAACTTTCTTTTATGGGAAAAAACTTAGTGTAGTGTCCAAACTAGACTTCAATTTCTAGAAAATTCTCAATACAAGATGCGACTTTCATATTTTTTGTTTTGAAATATATCTGCTTATGGTAGGAAGACCTGTCCCTCTCATCTAGGAAGACATCTAGCTGAATGCTCTCCCCCTCTAGCTTACAGGGAAAAGTGTGGAGCAATTGGTGCGGAAACCACTTCATGAGAAAACTATTGAGTTGTGACCCTTACAAGCGTGAGGCAATGCCTCCTCATGTGGCCAAACTCTCCACACTCATGAAAACCTATAGCTTACTAAGGAGGTTGAACCTCAACCTTCCTCTAATGGTCGGAATCTCTGTCGGAATTCTCACTAGAGAAACTTGAATAGACGGATCTCGGTACGAACTCGCTGGGACAAAACTGAAAGATGATGGAACTGGATTGCTAAAAGGTAATCAAGTCGTTACTTCATGGGCTACATGTTGTGTAGAATGAGTGGTCCTACCATGGTGGCCTCTACCAAACTGACCTCTACCTCCAAATAAGGTACCACCATAACGACTTGGTCTCTTACCTCTCATTATAGCCTCTCGTCCCTAGCTACAAATACGCTATATCCTCTGAGCTATCTCCACGATCTGGTGAAATGTAGTCCCAAACTCTGACTCTCGAGCCATAGAAATCCTGATGCCATAATTCAAACCCTTAATAAATCTCCTCACAGTTGAATGATTCTTTTTAAAATTCATGCTTATATTATCATGTTGTTTGGCTTAACTAATTGAATGACTCTTGTTGACAGTGATGCTTATTTATCCATGTTGCTCTTTTTAGCTAGTTGAATGGTCTTTGGTGGAAGTTATGCTTATTTATCATGATAACCTGAATGTAAAGGAGAAGTATATGATAAGATTAGTCTACCTAGCTTAGAATATTTTAGTTTAGATTTCATAGCTGTTATGTTTGCTTGATTAAACCCTTGTTGGAACTTATGTGAATGTGCATGTTCAACTATAATGTTTCTACTGACTCTCTTGACATCTTAGATACTTAAAAAATGACATTTTTAGAACTGGGAGACCTCTTTGATAAAGTAGGCATGCCCATAGAAGTGATTGGTTAACCAATTTTACTATGTGACCTTATTTGATTACAATAACCCTAAAAAGATTATGCAAGTACCCTGCATATTTTTTGGAGTGATTCTGAACCTTGAAACTTCTCAGACCCCTTTGAGAACTTATATCTGATAGTATATCCTTACATCATGCATTCTGATAGTGATTATTGCAAACTAAAGCATGTTAGGCCTCATTTGTTTGCGCTTAATGGAGATATGAATCTTAATCATTCAGATCTCATATATTAAGTGCACTTGTTTTTAAAATCTGAATTTTATATAATCAGATCTTAACCATTAAGTGTGTTTGTTTTTATTACTTTACAATCACTTAATGAGTCTGAATAGATCTGTATGATTAAGATACATAACAAAGACTTAAATTTCATTAAGATGCTATCATCCGCATTCATTACTCCCACCGCCTACTATTATCAACTACCACCACCACTGCCACCATCCTTAACCATAGCCACCACCACTACCACCACCCACCACCATCATCCTCAACCATAACCACAAACTCACCCACCTCAACTACCACAACTAATCACCCCATCATCATAAAAAACCATAGCTATCACCGCCAACCATTGTAAACTACCACCACCCACCACCAACTTCCTCAATCACAACCACAACCACAACCATCGCCACCATCCACCATTAATAACATTCACCATGCACCACCACTAACTACTACCCAGAACCACCACCATCAACCAAAATCACCACCACCATCAACCAAAATCACCACCAACCACGTCTTTAGTCGGCATTCACAAGCACCTCTGTTAACCATCACTACCACCAACTACCATATATATATATATATATTATAGAATATTAGATTAATACTAAAAAAAAAAATAAGGCCTTAGTCTCCTAGTTTTTTATGTCATTTTACCCTAGAGTGATTGTCTCAATTCCTAAGTAATTTCTTTGGTGACAAGTATGATTTTTCCTGAAATTGTTTGTATCATCATTTGACTGAGTTCTTAAGACATGCCATATTTATATGAGTTGAGTTACTATATTGGATCTCATGTGTTATTAGTAGCTTGTTTCATATGGAATGATTTGGGTTGCCTGGCCAGTTTATTTAAAAAATGATGAGTCAAAGGTTTCTTTTTGTTTAAGCCTCTATGGCAGAATCAAGTTCAATAATTAACGGGATTTAGTGTGAGCTTGATTTTACTGTCAAGGAACCCCTCTGTGGCACAATAAATGCTCGAGGTCTAAGAGACCCTTATGAACTCTGAAGTGTCAAGGGTCCATAGGGTAACCTTGTAAGTGAATATAGTTCACTCTAAGCCCATAGTAATTGACCTTAATTAACCTATAGTGGATTATCATAAATGAGATTGCGCTTTGCTATGTTTCTTTTGTAACGACTTGGTCGGTCGTTTCGAGAGTTATAGTCCCGTTTCCCCTATTTCTGCTTCTTTTGTGCTTTACAGCTATATTATATAGTATCGGGTTGGTTGGTTCGGATCCGGAGTGGTTTCGTAGAGAAATTGAGACACTTAGTCTCCTTATTAGAAGCTTAAGTTGGAAAAGTCAACTAGATGTTGACTTGTGTATAAATGACCTCGAACTTAAATTTTGATGGTTCTGTTAGGATTTTGGACTTAGTAGCAGGTCCGGAATATGAATTGGAGGTCCGTAGTAGAATTAGACTTGAATTGACGAAAATTAGAAATTTGGCGATTTTGGTCAGCAGTGGAAATTTTGATATCGGGGTCGGAATGGAATTTCGCAAGTTGGAGTAGGTTGGTGGTGTTATTTTTGACTTGTGTGTAAAATTTTAGGTCAATCGGATGAGATTTGATAGGTTTCGGCGTCGTTTGCAGAATTCGGAAGTTTAGAAGTTCTTAAGCTTGAATCCAAGTATAATTGCGTGTTTTGATATTGTTCTGAGCAATTCGAAGGTTCGGCTAAGTTCGTATGGGTTTATATGACTTGTTGGTATGTTTGGTTGAGTCCCTAGGGCCTTAGGTGAGTTTCGGGTGGCTAACTTATCATTTTTGGCCTTTGGAAGATGGCTGATAGCTGTTGGTATTTTTCTTCTGGTTTCCTTATACGGGATCGCATAATTTCATCCGCGGTCGCGTAAGCTTATTTGGAGAAGAGGTGATTTTTTTCTATGCGGTCGCAGAGTAAGGGACGCGATCGCGTAAGTATATTAAGTTGTGCATCGCGAACGCGTGGTTGAGGCCGCGTTCGCGTAGTAGGATTTGAGCAGTAGAGGAGGGGAGGAGGTTCCTCTACGCGATCGCGTGGGGTGGACGCATTCGCGTACTTTTGAGAGGAAGTGATCCATGATCGCATGAGTGATTCCACGTTTGATTCCGCGTTTGCGTAGGGTTAGAAGTGTGGGTAGTCTTCTTTGTGCTTCGCGATCGCGAGGCCATTTTTGGGATCGCGATTAAGGATAACTAGGTAGCAGATTTAAATGTTCAAAACGAGGGTTTGAGTTCATAACGCAAAAATTGTTTTGAGAGCTCGGTAGAAGGCGATTGTTGAAGAGAATTTCACGTGTTTGTTTGGGGTTAGGTATTCTCACTTGGTTGTGAATAAATTCCGTGATTATAACCTTAATTTCATCATTTAATTTGTGATTTGGGATGGAAAATTGGGGGAAAAGAGGAAGTGTTCTTGAGATGGAATTTTGAGGTTTTGAATGGGATTTTGTTATCGGATATGAGAAAATTTGGTATGGTTGGACTCGTGAGTGAAGGGGCTTTCAGTTTTTGTGATTTTCGTCGGGTTTTGAGACGTGTGCCCGGGGCCGGGTTCGGGCCAATTTCGTATTATTACTTATGGCTAGATTCAGGACGTTTCGAGGCCTAATTGAGAGGCAAGGGAATTTCGAAGTAGTATTTGCTTGGTTTGAGGTATGTGTGTTATGTGATTGGTATTGAGGTGACGCACATGCCAAGTGACGGGCGTGCGGCGTGCACCATGAGAATTGTGACCTGGGTGATTCCATGGCACCGTTTAGTGACTCTACCCTGTTGATATCCATGTTTGCATCATGTGATAAAGTCATTGAGTTGTAAATCATGCTAGATATCATGTATAGGCTTCATGCCGGTATTGTTGCGACCGTTAGTGGTCGTTTCTTGTTGTCACCTCACTATTTTCAGTTATATTCTTTACTCAGTCATGTTCATGCATTTTATATCATATCCTAGTCTCAATTATTTATTGATTCATCATATCATTGTTTCGGGTTGTTTCATGACATTGTGAGCCCCTGGGTGAGACTGGAGAGATTGATGACTGAGTGAGGCCGAGAGCCTGAGCGTGAGTGATAATTATTGGATCGAACTGTATAACTCAGTGTTTATATTGATGATTATGATAACGTTTAGGCGTTAGGAGCCCCTCCGGAGTCTGTAACACACCCCCAGTGAGCGCGATTGATATGATTGAGGGATGGATCTTACCTGGGCATGGATTTTGTATGATGTACTATTTACCTAGAGATGGATCTTCTCCACAGGGATGGATTTCCCTTAGTCCTCGGTACTGGGTGACCTATGGTCAGCGTTGTATATATATTTTCGCGCTGGATCTTCTCTGGGCCATATGAGCCATATACAATATCGAGTGGTTGAGATATCGAGAGTGAGGGAACTTGAGGTTGATACCATTGTGCATCATTGACAGTATATGTATTAATATGTAGTGATAGTACAGTTATTTTTATTACACTACACGACAATGCCTTTGTTCCGGTTATGAATTGCCTAAATTGTCTTAAGAGCATGTTTATGTTTATGTACATTTATTTCATGCTATTTGCACCGGTTGAGTTCGTCACTATATTTAGTCCATAGTTTGGACTTGTTACTTACTGAGTTGGTGTACTCACGTTACTCCATGCAACTTGTGTGCAGATCCAGGCATTTTGGTCACGGCAGCGGCTGCTGATTTCGGCATTTGGAGTTGGGGACTATCGAGGTAGCTGCACAATGTTCGCAAACCTTGATTTCCCTTCCTTAGTTTATTTGTATTTTTGAGTTTATTTCTATAGATACTGTTGTGGACTATGTTCCGATTATTAGACGCTCATGTACTCAGTGACGTCCTTATTATTGGGACGGTTGTATTGTATTATGGATAAATTCTATTTTCAAAAAGAGCTTTTACTTAAATGTTAAACCTTTTAGCTATTAATTCAAAAGATGTTTTCACTGTATTGGAATGAAATGTTTGATTTAAGCCTTCCTAGTTCCACGATAAGCGCCATCACGATATGTTAGGTTTTGGGTCATGACAAGTTGGTATCAGATCCTAGGTTACATAGGTCTCACGAGTCATGAGCGAGTTTAGTAGAGTCTTGGGGATCGGTACGGAGACGTACGTACTTATCTTCGAGAGGCTGCAGAACCTTTAGGAAAAATTCCACATTCTTGAATTCTTGTCATGCGAATCTGTTGATTTTTGTAACTAAACTTCTGTTGTTTCATTCTCTCACAGATGGTGAGGGCTCACACAAATGGGCAGGAGGGCCAGCCACCGGTACCACCAACTAGGGCCTCAAGAGGCCTAGGCCGTGGTAGAGGATGTGGTAGAGGACGTGGTAGGGGAAAAGGGGCAGGTCGCACAGAAGCTAGGGAAGTAGCTACAACTCCACCAGTTGCCCCAGACCTGGACCATGTTCCAGTTATGGATGCTCCAGTGGGACCAGCTCAGGCACCACATGTGCCCATCGTGATTCCCGGCCTTCAGGAGGCCTTAGCTAAGATTCTGATAGTGTGTGTACTGGCCTTGCTCAGGCGGTCTCTGTTTCTACGGTCGCAACCACTTCTCAGGTCGGGGGATGCATAAAGACTCCCACCGCCCGCACACCTGAGCAGATTGTATAGGGACTCCATACAACGGGGGCACCACCAACCCAGTCGGTTGCAGCTACATAGGACTATGTGGTTCCTGCTATGCCCGAGGATGAGCAGCGTGAATTAGAGAGGTTTGGGAGACTCCAGCCTCCATCTTTCAGTGGAGCAGAGGGCGATGATGAACAGAGTTTCTTGGATAAGTGTCAGAGGATAATCTGTACAACAGGTATTCTGGAGACCACTATGGTCTCATTCACTACTTTTTAGTTTTCTAGGGCTGCATTCAGTTGGTGGGAGGCTTACGAGAGGCGTAGGTCGGTCGGCGCAGCACCCCTTACTGGGAAGCAGTTTTTCATTATCTTTCTGGAGAAGTTCGTGCCGCAGTCCCACAAAGAGGAGTTGCGCAAAACGTTTGAGCAGCTTTGTTAGGGTGATATGTATGTGATGCAGTATGAGATGCAATTCTCGAAGTTGGCCCATCATGCTATCTAGTTGGTTCCCACATACAGGGAGAGGATCAAGAGGCTTATAGATGGCGTCACTTATCAGCTGCGATTGCTTATGACCAGAGAGTGAGTATCTGGTGCTACTTTTGATGAGGTTGTTGACATTGCTCGGCAGATTGAGATGGTTCGTAGTTAGGAGCGGGTTGAGAGGGAGGCCAAAAGGCCTCATGGACAGGGTGAATTTAGTGGTGCTCCTTCTAGGGGTCAGTTCCAGCACGGTAGAGGTCGTCCTTTCAGGCATGCTTAGATGGCTCGACCAGTGCACCGGGGGGCATTATTCGGTCATGGGCCCCATGGGTATCAGCAGGGCCAGACATCATTTAGTGCACTACCGGCTCAGAGTTCGTCTCATGCACCATCAACTCAGGGTTCATCTGTGTCAAGACTTTCTAGCGGTTACTCAAATGCTCGGGGTTCCCTTCAGTCCCCACTGCTATTTACAGGGCGTGGGTTATTTTAGTGTTGAGACTTGGGTCATATTAAGAGGTATTGTCCTCGCCTTTCAGGAGGTTCATCTCAGCGGAGGAGTCAGCCTGTAACTTCAGCACTAATTCCTCCACCACCCGCCCAGCCAGCTAGAGGTGGAGCTCAGTCAGCTAGGGGCCGCTCGAGAAGGAGAGGCTGATAAAGGGGTGGCCAGGCCCATTTCTATGCCCTCCCTTCCAGACCAGATGCCATTGCTTCAGATGCTGTGATTTTAGGTATTGTTTCAGTTTGCCACCGAGATGCCTCTGTATTATTTGACCCTAGTTCAACTTATTCATACATTTTTTCGTATTTCACTCATTTTCTGGATATGCCCCGTGAGTCTCTAGTCTCATATGTTCATGATTCTACTCTTGTGGGAGATACTATTATTGTGGATCATGTATATCGGTCATGTGTGGTGACTATTGGGGGTCTGGAGACCCGAGTGGACCTTTTGCTGCTCAGTATGGTTGACTTTGATGTGATATTGGGTATGTATTGGTTATCTCTATGTCATGTTGTTCTATATTTTCATGCTAAGACCGTGACATTGGCGATGCCAGGGTTGCCGAGGGTTTAGTGGAGCAGTTCTATGGACTATGTACCTAGTAGGGTGATTTCATACTTGAAGGCTCAGCGTATGGTTGAGAAGGGTTGTCTATCTTATTTTGCTTTTGTGAGGGATGTTAGTGAAGAGACTCCTGCCATTGATTCTGTTCCGGTGGTACGTGATTTTCTTAATGTGTTTCCGGTAGACCTACCGGGCGTGCCGCCTGACAGGGATATTGATTTTGGTATTGATTTGGTGCCGGGAACTCAGCCCATTTCTATTCCACCATATAGAATGGCACCGGTGGAGTTGAAGGAAATGAAAGAACAACTTTAGGAACTCCTTGATAAGGGGTTTATTCGGCCTAGTGTGTCACCTTGGGGTGCACCGATTCTATTTGTGAAGAATAAGTATGGTTCCATGAGGATGTACATTGATTACAGGTAGTTGAACAAGGTCACAGTCAAGAAAATGTATCCTTTGCCTCACATTGATGATCTATTTGACTAGCTTCAAGGAGCGAGGGTGTTCTCAAAGATATATTTGAGGTCCAGGTATCACCAGCCGAAGATTCGGGATTCAGATATTCTCAAGACAGCTTTCAGGACCCGATATGGCCATTATGAGTTCTTGGTGATGTCTTTTGGGCTGACCAATGCCTAACAACGTTCATGCATTTTATGAACAGTGTATTCCAACCCTATTTGGAGTCATTCGTTATTGTATTCATTGATGACATCCCGGTGTACTCTCGTAGCCAGGAGGAACATGCTCATCATCTGAGGATTGTGTTGCAGAGATTGAGAGAGGAGAAGCTTTATGCAAATATCTCCAAGTGTGAGTTTTGGCTCAGTTCATTGGCATTCTTAGGGCACGTGGTGTCCAATGAGGGTATTCAGGTGGATCTGAAGAATATAGAGGAATTGCAGATTTGACCTAGACCGTCCTCAGCCACGAAGATTAGGAGCTTTCTTGGTTTGGCGGGCTATTACCATCGTTTCGTGGAGGGTTTTTAATCTATTGCATCGCCCTTGACAAAATTGACCAAAATGGTGCTCCATTCAAGTTGTTAGATGAGTGTGAGGAAAACGTGAGTGCGAGGACATCTTTCAGAAGCTCAAGACTACTTTGACCACAGCTCCAGTTCTAGTTCTTCCATCAGCTTCAGGTTCTTACAACGTGTATTGTGATGCCTCGCAGATAGGTATTGGACATGTTCTGATGTAGGAGGGTAGGGTGGTTGCTTATACTTCGCACATTTGAAGCCTCACGAAAAGAACTATCCTGCCCATGATCTTGAGTTAGCAACTATTATTAACGGCGTAAAGATTTAGCGACACTATTTGTACGGGGTTCATTGTTAGATCTATACTGATCACCGGAGTTTGCAGCACTTGTTCAAGCAAAAGGTTCTTAATTTACGTCAGTGGATATGGTTGGAGCTTCTTAAGGATTATGATATCACTATTTTATACCATCCCGGGAAAGCCAATGTGGTGGCCGATACCTTGAGTCACAAGGCGGAGAGTTTGGGAAATTTGGCGTATCTTCCAGCAGGAGAGAGACCTTTGGCATTGGATGTTCAGGCCTTAGCTAGCCATCTTGTCAGACTGGATATTTCAGAGCCGAGTCGGGTATTGGCTTATGTGGTCTCCGTGTCTTCTCTTTATGATCGTATCAGGGAGCATCAATATGATGACCCCCACCTGCTCGTTCTTCAGGACAGGGTTCAGTGAGGTGTTCCTAGAGATGTGATTATTGGTGATAATGGCTTGTTGTGGATGCAGGGTCGGATATGTGTGCCTCATGTGGATGGGCTTCGGGAGTTGATTCTTGAGGAGGCCCACAACTCGCGGTATTCCATCCATCCGGGTGTTGCGTACTAGGATCTGAGACAACACTATTGATGGAGGCCGATGAAGAATGATATAGTTGGATTTGTGGCTCGATGTCTCAATTGTCAACAAGTTAAGTATGAACATCAGAGACCATGTGGCTTTCTTCAGAGCTTAGAGATCCTAGAGTGGAAGTGGGAGCGGATCACCATGGACTTCGTAGTTGGGGCTCCCACGGACTTCGAGGAAATTAAGTGCTATTTGGGTAATTGTGGATCGCTAATCAAGTCCGCGCACTTCATTCCATTTGGTACAACTTACTCTTCGGAGCAATTGGATGATATTTACATTCGAGAGATTGTTCGCGTTCATGGTGTCCCAGTTTCAATCATTCAGATTGAGGAACCTAGTTTACGTCGTAGTTTGGGACGGCCGTACAACGAGAGTTGGGTACTCAGGTTGAGTTGAGCACTGCCATTCACCCTTAGACGAACAGACAATCCGAGCACACTATCCAGATATTGGAGGATATGTTGCGCGCTTGTGTCATTGATTTTGGAGGTTCACCGCTCGCGGAGTTTTCATATAACAATAGTTATCAGTCGAGCATTTAGATGGCTCCGTACGAGGCTTTATATAGGAGGCGATGTAGATATCCGGTAGGATGGTTTGAGCCAAGTGAGACTAGGCTCTTGGGTACAGGCTTGGTCCAGGATGCATTAGACAAGGTGAAATTGATCAGGAGCAGCTTCGCGTGACGCAGTCTAGGAAGAAGAGCTATGCAGATAGAAAGGTCCGTGATGTGTCCTTCATGGTCGGGGAAAAGGTTTTTCTGAAGGTATCACCCATGAAGGGTGTTATGAGGTAAAGAGGGGAGAGTTGATCCCTTGGTTCATTGGTCCTTTTGAGGTGCTTAAGAGGATAGGGAGGTGGCTTACAAGCTTGCTGTGCCACCCAGCTTGTCGAGTGTGCATCCAGTGTTTCATGTTTCTATGATCCAAAAGTATATTGGAGATCCGTCCCATGTTTTGGACATCAGCACAGTTCAGTTGGATAGTAATATGACTTATGATGTGAAGCCGATGGCCATTTTGGAGTGGCATGTTCGGAAGTTGAGGTCAAAGGATATAGCTTCATTGAAGGTACATTGGAGAGGTTAGACTATGGAGAAGACCACTTGGGAGACCGAGCAGGAGATATGGAGCAGATATCCACACCTATTTGAGACTCCAGGTATGTTTCTAGACCCGTTCGAGGATGAACGTTTGTTTAAGAGGGGGAGGATGTAACGACTCGGCCGGCCGTTTCGAGAGTTATAGCCCAATTTCCCATATTTCTACTTCTTTTGTGCTTTACAACTGTATTATATGGTATTGGGTTGGTTGGTTCGGGTCCATAGTGGTTTCAGAGAAAAATTGAGACACTTGGTCTCTTTATTATAAGCTTAAGTTGGAAAAGTCAACCGGATGTTAACTTGTGTGTAAACGGCCTCTGATTTGAATTTTTATGGTTCCGTTAATTCTGTTATGTCATTTTGGACTAATGAGCGTGTTCGGAATGTGAATTGGAGGTCCGTAGTAGAATTAGGGTTGAATTGGCGAAAGTTGGAAATTTGGCAGTTTGGGTCGGCAGTTGAAATTTGGATATCAGGGTCGGAATGGAATTTCGAAAGTTGGAGTAGGTTCTTGGTGTCATTATTGACGTGTGTGTAAAATTTGAGGTCAATCGGACAAGGTTTGATAGGTTTCGGCGTCGAGTTTAGAAGTTCTTAGGCTTGAATCCGGGTTAATTCGGTGTTTTGGTGTTGTTTTGAGCGATTCGAAGGTTCGACAAAGTTCTTAGGGGGTTATATGACTTTCGGTATGTTTGGTTGAGTCCCATAGGGCCTCTGTTGTTTTTCGGGTGGCTAACAGATCATTTTTGGCCTTTGGAAGATGGCTGATAGTTGCTAGTATTTTTCTATTTGGTTTCCATATAAGTGATCGCATAAGTTCATCCGTGATCGCGTAAGCTTATTTGGGGCAGAGGTGATTTTGTTCTATGCGGTCGCAGATTAAGAGACGCGATCACGTAAGTATATTAAGTTGTGCATCGAGAACGCGTGGCTGAGGCCGCATTCACGTAGTAGCATTTGAGTAGTAGAGGAGGGGAGAAGGTTGCTCTACGCGATCGCGTGGGGCTGGAAGCGTTCGTGTAGTTTTGAGAGGTAGTGATCCGCGATCGCATGAGTAATTTCGCGTTTCATGTAAGGTAAGATGTGCATTATGCTTTGTGCTTCGTGATCGCGAGGCTATTTCCGCGATTGTGATTAAGGATAACTAGGCAACATATTTAAATGTTCAAAACAAGGGTTTGAGTTCATAACACAAAAATTTATTTGAGAGCTCGGTGGGAGGTGATTGTTGAAGATATTTTCACATGGGTGTTTGGGGTTAGTGATTCTCACTTGGTTTTGACTAAATTTCGTGATTATAACCTTAATTTAATCATTTAATTTGTGATTTGGGATGGAAAATTGGGAAAAAGAGGAAGTGTTCTTGAAATGGAATTTTGAGGTTTTGAATGGGATTTTGTTATCGTATTTGAGAAAATTTGGTATGGTTGGACTCGTGAGTGAATGGGTTTTCGGGTTTTGTGATTTTTGTTGGGTTTCGAGACGTGGGTCTGAGGGCCGGGTTCGGGCCAATTTCGTATTTTTTACTGTAATTTGATACTTTTCTTGTGGATTTGATTCCTTTAGCCTGAATTGATTGTGTTGTATTACTTGTGGCTAGATTTGGGACGTCCGGAGGCTGAATTGAGAGGCAAGGGCGTTTCAGAGTAGGATTTGCTTTGTTTGAGTTAAGTAACGCTTCTAAATTTGATTCTGAGGGTTCGAAGCCCCAAATTATGTGTTATGTGATTGGTATTGAGGTGACGCACATGCCAAGTGACGGGCGTGCGGGCATGCACAATGAGAATTGTGACCTGGTTGATTCCATGGCACTGTTTAGTGACTCTACCCTGTTGATATCTATGTTTTCATCATGTGATAAAGTCATTGAGTTGTACATCATGCTAGATATCATGTATAGGCTTTATGCCGGTATTGTTGGGACCGTTAGTGGTCATTTCTTGCTGTCATCTCACTATATTCATTTATATTATGTACTCAGTCATGTTCAAGCATTTTATATCATATCCTAGTCTTAGTTATTTATCGATTCATCATATCATTGTTCCGGGTTGTTTTAATGACATTGTGAGCCCGTGGGTGAGACTAGAGAGATTGATGACTGAGTGAGGGCGAGAGCCTGAGTGTGAGTGAAAATTATGGGATCGGGCTGCATGCCGCAACGCTTATATTGATGATTATGATAACGCTTGGGCTGTAAGAGCCCCTCCAGAGTCTATAACATACCCCTAGTGAGCGCGGTTGATATGATTATGGGATAGATCTTTCCTGGACATGGATTTTGTCGGATGTACTATTTACCTGGAGACGGATCTTCTCCACACTCATAACAACCTCCCGGTACCATGGCCTTCTGCACTGAAGAAGAACCCTGAATAGCTGGAGGGCGATGTGAACTCTCTAGCATAGCACTGAAGTAAGGGCTGGAAGACCCCTGATGACCAGAATATCCGCCGGATGAACCCTGAATAGCTGGCAGGCGGTAAAAACTCTCTAGTATAGCGCTGAAATAAGGCCTCGCTGGAACACCTCAGGGAGGTGGTGGGGGTGCTGAATATGGAGGCCTACAAGGCTGGCCAATACCGAACTGACCTCTGCTCCTGGCTGGAGCACCTCTGAAATCCCTAGAAAATCTAGCTCTCTTATCCTGCTGACTCTGCTCTCAGCCCCTCGATCGACAACCCTCAATCCGACGAGCAATCTTGACCACAAGCTGATAAGGAGTCACCATCTCCACCTCTCGGGCCATGTTGGCCCTAATACTTGAGTGCAACCCAGCTACGAATCTCCGCACTCTCTATGCATTAGTGGGAAGTATCATAAGTGCATGACGATATAGCTCAGAAAACCTAGCCTCATAGTCGGTCACTAACATCTGACCCTGCTCCAGCTGCTCAAACTGATACTGCAGCTCTTCCCTCTCAGAGAGTGGAATATATCTGTCCAGGAATAACTGAGTGAACTTCTCCCAAGTGAGGGGTGGAGAATCTGCCGGTCTGCCAAGAATATAGGACTGCCACCATCTGCTGGCCCTGCCCTCTAGCTGAAAAGTAGTGAAGTCAACTCCATGGCACTCCAATATCCTCATGTTGTGCAGTCTATCCCTGCACCTATCAATAAAGTCCTGTGCATCCTCATGACACTCACCTCCGAAGACAGGAGGGTGCAGTCTGGTCCATCTGTCTAATAACTTCTGCGGATCGTCGTCCGCAGCTGGTCTGGGCTGAGGTGCTGCTGCTGCTACTGGCTGAACCCCGCCCACGGGCAGTGTACCCGGGGTCTAATAGACTGCTGCTGCATGTCCTTCGGCCTGGGAAGTAGGGGTCTGTGCTCCCCCTCCCGCCTGAGATTTGGAAGGATCCGCTGGAAATAAACCAGCCTGAGTCATGGTGTCCATGAACCACATCATACGGTCCATGACCTCCTGGAACCCAGGCGCCGCCATAAAGTCCAAAGGGGCAGGATCTGCTGCGGGCACCTCGCCCTGCTCCTCAGTGATGGGATCCTCTACTGAATCCGCTGGGGGTGCAACTGGAACAGCTCTGGGACGTCCTCGTCCCCTACCTCGGGCCAGTGCCCTCCCCCGACCTCTGCCACGGCCTTGGATGACGGGGGTAGCGGCCCCTCCCGGGTCTAGAACGTCGGTTGCGCGCGTCCTCACTATTTGTGAGAGAATAGAAGAGTGAGATTTATTATACCATCAACTGCACGATAGAAGATGAATAAAGAGAGGTTTCCTAACATCCTATAGCCCCCCGAAGATAAATACAAACGTCTCCGTACCAATCCGCAAGACTCTATTGGGTCTGCCCGTAACTTGTGAGACCTACGTGAACCTAGAGCTCTGATACCATGTTGTCACGACCCGAATCCTAAATCAGGTCGCGATGGCGCCCAACACCGTTGTCGGGCAAGCCAACTTTAATTTACTAGTGAGTTTATTTAATTTACCAAAACATTTTCCATCATTTACTTGAATTGAATTTAAGACACTAGGTAAACGAGTAACTTAGACAACTTTAAGCGAAGATACTCATAAAAATCATAAACTTACATTCCAAAATAATGTCTACTAACGTGGGTGCCAGGAACTAGTGTCACAAGTCGACAGGTATCTAGTAGAATAATATCAAAAGAATAAAAGTCTGTCCTACTGTCTGAGTAAGTATAGATAGAAATAGCAAAAGAATAGCTCCAAAGTGCTGCTGGAAATCGTCTGGAGAAGAAACTCACCGTAAAGCCTCGACTGGATTTAAATCAGGAACGAGCTCCGGACTGATACCCATATGCACCTGCCTCAGATCCTGTACAATTAAGTACAGAGTGTAGCATGAGTACATAAAATAATATGTACCCTGTAAGTATCCAGTCTAATCTCGAAGAAGTAGTGATGAGAGGTCGAACTGACACTTACTAGGGTCTAAACAATATATTTAGGTATATAAATTAAAAAGAGTAACAAGTACACATGGATAATAGATCAATGAATATCTAGCATATTTACGAAACCTATTTCGAGTCAAAAATCCAACATACAAATTTCAAATCCATTCTTTCAAGTCATTTAACAGTTTATAAGTCATGAATAATATCAAACAAGTAGCATGCGCAGAACATATCAGAAGGTATGATTTGGGACAACATAATAGTAAATGTGCACTGCCAGAGGGTCAAACGGCGCGAACCATAGATGCATCTATTAACCTGTAGTGGCGTACGGTCCGCTCCCATGAGAGTAGTGGAAAGAGTCACTCCGCTCGCGGAATATATATTGCTAAGCGGTCACACATGAACATAACATTTTTCTTTAAATTCTTTTTCCAAAAATGATAATAATTCGTCTGAAAGCACCTATTAAGAGAAATTCATGAAACAAATTTGCATATGAAGGAATTACAAGGCACATAGCAAATTATGAAATTCACAAGGCATGGTGTGAACCTAACTACCCGAACGTATCAAGAATAGTCACTACGCACGTACTCTCGTCACTTCGTACGTACGTACTCCCCACAATTGATGACATACAGTAAATTACTTCACTTATGGGGACAATTCCCTCTTACAAGGTTAGAAAAGAGACTTACCTCGTGTCAAGTCTACTTCCCGGGTCAAGAACGCGCCCGAAACTCCAAATTCGTCGCCCAAGGACTCGAAACTAGTCAAATATTGCATAAATCAATCAATCTATACTCAAAAGTATGAAATTCCTCTATTTAAATGATGATTTCAACCTAAATTGCAAACTCCAAAAATACACCCCCGGGCCCACATGCTCGGATTCCGGAAATTTTCGAAGGAAATAATCACCCATAGCCTAAGGATCAATATTATGTAGTTTTTGTATGATTCCATGCTAAAATTACTTGGTTAATTCTCACTTTCATCACAACCCTAGGTTTTACTCTAATCCCATAATTTCTACTAATTTAATGTGTTAATCTACCTAAGAATTCAAGTATTAAACTTAATTTACAGTAGGATTCACTTACCTTGTAGTAGCTAGGTCGAATATCTTCCTTGCATGCTCTCAAAATCGCCCAAAAATGAAGAAAAGTGTTCAAAAATGGCTAAGTCCCGTATTTAAAACGAACCTCACTGCCTACAGGCTTTTCGCACCTGCAGCTCAAGGACCGCACCTGCGAGAGTAATCTCGCATCTGCGGAGAATGGGAAGGGGACGGGGGCCTGGCTTCGCACCTGCGGAGCGGAGTCCGCACCTGTGGCTCCTCTTCTGCGGAAAATGATCCGCACCTGCGGAACTGGGAAACACCTCCTGGGGGTCGCACCTGCGAGGCTGGGATCGCAAAAGCGGTCTCGCACCTGCTGCTATCCCTCCGCAGGTGCGGTCACACCAAATCTGGTGCACCTGCAGTCATTTAAGGCTAGTTTTTGCCTCGCTCGATGCCCGAATGGCATCTGAGCATACCCGAGACCCCGTCCAAATACACCAACAAGTCCTAAATCATAATACGTACTCGCTCGATCCTTCGGAACGTCTGAAACAACGCTAATTCTAAAAATCATACCCCAAAACCTATTGGATCAAACTTAAGAACTTTAAGTTCTTGAATTCGCTTTCATTACGCCGAACCTCTCGGAATGACACCAAATTTTACAAGCAAGTCATAAATGACGTAACGGAACTATTCCCGGTCTCGAATTTCCGTTTGGACCTCGATAACACAAAAACACGTTCCAAACCTCAATTTGAACTTAAAAGAAATTCTTATTTCACTATTAGGCGCCGAAACGCTCCCGGGTCATCCAAATCTCGTTCCGAACATATGCCCAAGTCCAAAATCATCATACGAACCTACTGGAACCTTTGAATCTCGATTCCGAGGTCGTTCACTAAAAATGGCGACCGAAGTCAAACTTGGCCTTAAAGGCCAACCTTAAGGAACTAAGTGTTCCTAAACCATTCCAAACTCCTCCAAACCTTGAACCACCCGTCCACGCAAGTCATAAATCGGTAAAAGCAACTACGAGAAGTCTCATTTAGGAGCACGGGGTTCTAAAACGTAAAACGAACGGTCGGGTCGTTATATTATCCACCTCTTAAACAAATGTTCGTCCTCGAACGGGTCTAGAATCATACCTGGAGGGCTGAATAAGTGTGGATATCTGCTTCGCATGTCCTCCTCAAACTCCCAAGTCGCCTCCTCGATTGGTTGGCCCCTCCACTGGACCTTTACGGCGGAAACCCTCTTGGACCTCAACTGGCGATCCTACCTGTCAATGTTAGCAACTGGCTCCTCCTCATAACCCAACCTCTCATCTAGCTGAATGGTGCTGAAATCCACCACGTGAGAGATGTCGGCGTGGTACCTCCGGAGCATGGACACATGAAAATCCGGATGAACTTTTGATAAACTAGGAGGTAAAGCGAGCTCATAAGCAACCTCTCCAACTCGCCTCAACACCTCAAATGGACCTATAAACCTTGGGCTCAGCTTGCCCTTCTTCCCAAACCTCATAATACCCTTCATCGGCGAGACTTTCAACAGAACCTTCTCTCCCTCCATAAATGATACATCACGCGCCTTCTGATCCGCGTAACTCTTCTGTCTGGACTGTGCTGTGCGAAGCCTCTCCTGAATCAACTTTACTTTCTCCAAAGCATCCTTCACCAGGTCGGTGCCATATAACTTAGCCTCGCCAGGCTCAAACCACCCGATAGGAGAACGATATCGCCTACCATACAAAGCCTCAAATGGAGTCATATCAATGTTGGACTGATAATTGTTATTATAAGCAAACTTGGCCAAAGGCAAGAACTGGCCCCACTGCCCTCCAAAGTCAATCACATAGGCTTTGAGCATGTCCTCCAATATCTTAATTGTCTGCTCCGACTACCCGTCGGTCTGAGGGTGGAATGATGTGCTGAGCTCTACCCGGGTGCCCAACTCACTGTGTAATGCTCTCCAGAAGTGCAAGGTGAGCTGAGGACCTCGATCTGATATAATGGACACAAGAACACCATGCAACCGAACTATCTCCCGAATGTAGATCTGGGCCAACCTCTCCGAAGTATAAGTAGTAGCGACTAGGATGAAATGTGCCGACTTGGTCAACCTATCCACAATGACCCAAACTGCATTAACCTTCCGCGAGGTCCGAGGCAACCTAACTACGAAGTCCATAGTGATGCGCTCCCATTTCCACTCAGGTATAAGCATCTGCTGAAGTAGGCCTCCTGGCCTCTGGTGCTCATACTTAACCTGTTGGCAATTTAGACACCTAGCCACATACTCCACTATGTCTTTCTTCATCTGCCTCCACCAGAAATGTTGCTTCAAGTCACGATACATCTTCTTAGCACCAGGATGAATAGAATACCGTGAACTGTGAGCCTCCTCTAGAATCCTCTCCCTCAGGCCATCAACATTAGGGACACATCCCTGAAGTCTCAGAACACCATCCTTGCCAATAGAAACCTCCTTGGAACCACCCTATACCACTATCTCCCGGAGAGCCACCAAATGCGGATCATCAAACTGTCGAGCACTGATCTCCCCCAATAATGATGACTGAGCAACCACACGTGCAAGAACTAGGTTGGGCTCTGAAAGGTCTAACCTCACCAAGAGATTGGCCAAGGACTGAATGTCCAAAGTTAAAGGTCACTCCTCCGCTGAAATGTAAGTTAAGCTACCCATACTCTCCGTCTTTCTGCTTAAGGCATCTACAACAACATTCGCCTTGCCCGAATGATAAAGAATGGTGATGTCATAATCCTTCAGCAATTCAAGCCACCTGCGCTGCCTTAAATTAACATCCCTCTGCTTGAACAAGTTCTGCAAGCTGCGGTGGTCCGTATAAACCTCACAAGACACCCCATACAAGTAGTGCCTCTAAATCTTAAGAGCATGAACAATCGCCGCCAACTCCATATCGTGCACAAGGTAATTCTTCTCATGAAACTTCAGTTGTCGTGAAGCATATGCAATAGCTCGCCCCTCCTGCATCAACACACAACCCAAACCAACGCGTGAAGCATCACAATAAACTGTATACATCCCAGAACCAGAAGGCAATACTAGAACTGGTATTGAGATCAATGTTGTCTTGAGCTTCTGAAAGCTTGCCTCACACTCATCGGACCATCGGAAGGGGGCATTCTTCTAAGTCAATCTAGTCAGAGGAGCTGCAATGGATGAAAAACCCTCCACAAATCGGCAATAATGTCACGCCCCAAAACCGAGGGACACGACCGACGCTTAACTGGGGGACCCCAGTCAAGCGGACCTGGACTTGCCTTTCCTATCCCACGCATTACCCCCGTGATTTCAATATAATATACAGGTGCAATAGCAAGTTAGTCGTAGACATAAAATTACAACTTGAATTCATTTCTTCTTCTTAGCGTTAACTACATATGATACCAAATGCTTACCAAAATACATACAATATACATACTTCTACCACATGGACCATGATTTGTCACTATCCAAAATACATATGAACAATACCCACATTGTGTCTACGGAGCCTCTACGAGTAGTAGGAGTTTATACAATACTTGCCGGCAACAAGGCTCCGGCTATACCTTACAATATCAAACAGGCCCAAAAGAAGGTGGCATGAACCACACATGGCCCCGAGATAAAGTGGGGCTCACCAACACGACTGACGAAACGGAGAGGAGGCACTACTGACGGTGGATTGAGTTACATGCTGTAGAACCACCTACATTCATATAAGAAAATGTAGCGCCCCCAGAAAAAGGGACGTTAGTACTATAGAATAGTACTAGTATGTATGAACAAACTTTATCCCAAGTACAATCAAACAATACACAGATAAGAGACAGTAGTAGAACCAACAATCATCGCGCATGGAAAGAAACAACCAAAATCAACAAGTTTCACAATTCCCCCTTTTTCCTTTCCAACACCACCATAATCAAGAATTTCATCGATTTTTATTTCAATAGTGATAATGATCACATTCCACCCTTATTACCTCGGCCACCCTTATTACCTCGGCCACCCTTATCACCAAAACCCACACCTTATTACTTCGTGTTGCGGCGCGCATCCCGATCCCACCTGACAATCATATTTCATAACAACAATCCCAAACAATTACATCACAATAATCTCGTTTCAAGGAACACAATTCATATCAACAACTCATTTATTTGGGGCTCAAGGCACAATGATCCCCATTAAGCAGTAATACATTCCCACATTTGGGCACATTAACATTCTTTCATTCGCTAACACATACTTTCATGTCAACACCCTCAAGCATTTACAAGCTTTGCACATAATAAAGTGGGCACCTCAATCACCTTTCACAATCTCATAAAACACAATAGTGTGGCAATTGCTAAGACAATCAATTCACATATTTTCATACAAGGTACACATAACGTATGCTCGTCACAACAAGGGGATTCTACAAGGGTTAAAGTTAGCCATACATACCTGGATTCGAAATCCCTTTTTAATTTTTACTCACAAATCCCCGAACCGACTAGTACCGTCAATCTAGTTCACCATTAAACATATTCGACTCAGAATTGGAAATCATGCATACAACTCGGACTCTCTTAAGCATTTTGCCGAACACTATGTGACCCCATTAGATTACCAACCCCGTCTTTGTGAAATTTACCCCAACCCACTCCCTCTTACTAGATTAATACCATTATTAAACATGCATGCAAGGTCTTAGTTAATATTTTCAAGAACCAATCCATGCTAATCCTCCCTTTGTTTAAAATCAGAAAATTAATGGAAAAGGGTTGGGAACCCTTACCTGCTAGAATGAGGAAGAAGAAGATTACTCGAAATATCAGGCCTGAGGGACTTTGAAAACCAAATTGATGGAAGAACCACTTTCTCTCTCAAGAATTCTCCTTTCCTTCTCTTTATTTTGTTCAGAAAACTTGTTAAAATGAAGGGGTGGGGTGTTTTAATGAACTGGGGGTCGGGTTTTAAAATTAGAAAAAATTAGGGGCCCGACACAAGAATGCGGTCAGGAATGCGATCGCATTCCAGACATGCGGTCCGCAGACCGGTAGCAGAATGGCCCTACGAATGGGCCAAAATTAAAAACACATTGTGCAGGTATGCAACCACTATGCGGTCCGCATACACGTTATGCGATCGCATAGTGCGTCGCATAACCTCCCTCACCAAAAACCAATGGGAAAGAATGCGACAACTATGCGGTCCGCATAACCAGAATGCGATCACATTCTGGACCGCATAGTTGTCCTCAATTTGGGAAGTGGCCTGCCTAGGTATGTGACCATTATGCGGTCCGCATACCCGTTATGCGATCGCACAGTGCGTCGCATAACGCCCAACTTCTGGAAAATTACATCCTTCAACTTCTGGGGTGCTTTTATTCAAAATAGGTCCGTTTTTTAAGGATTTCTACAGTTATAACAACTCGGGGACTTATTCGGGCATTATCTTAAATAAGAAATTTTACGGGTCCTTACATCCTCCCCCACTTAAAATCATTCGTCCTCGAATGAGGATTTTTGGAAATCATTTGGTTTTGAAAACATGACATGCAAACTCCCAATTTCACTAAATCCGATACTTTCTGAAAATTTCGCCAGAGCTTCCTTTGTATTTAGACCTATCTACCTGTCAGAGAGCCCCCGAAACACATTTCCAAGCATCATTACACAGTTTCTGTTATCCCTACAACGGGTATACAATTCATTACCTCAACACTTGCACATATCCAATTACTTTGACAACTACACATAGTTCATTCTCTTTGCATCACAAATTAGCATATGATTCAATAAGTGTCACATACTTGCACATAATTTGGTCATTTTAGTGAGTCCCATACAATTCAATCACCTCAATACACCGTATATATATATTTTAATTAATCATTACCAATCTACACTACTATTAATCATTTGCCTATCACATAAGTTTCACAAAACTTTCATTTACTTCAAGGGTTGCACACTACCCAATTAATAACGACATATAAAATTTTAGCACGCATTGGAAAGTCACAACAATAAGGCAATTAGGGGAAAATGGGGTGCCTTTGCACGAATCTGAATACAACATCAAATTGCCTTGGGATAATAGTTCGCACGATCACTACTAGACTTGCTCAAACAGATGGGGATATTTTTCTCTCATTTCTTTCTCTGCTTCCCACGTGGCTTCCTCGACTCGTTGACTTCGCCACAACACTTTAACAGAAGCAATCTCTTTGTTTCTCAATTTACGGACTTGCCTATCAAGAATAGCAACCGGAGCCTCTTCGTATGATAACTCTTCATTAACCTCAATAGTCCCAACTGGCACGATGGAGGATGTATCTCCAACAACTTTCTTCAACATAGACACATGGAACACCGGGTGCACTAATGACATTTCAATGGGCAATTCCAACCTATAAGCCACCCGTCCTATCCTTTGAGCGATCTGATATGGCCCGACGTACCTAGGGCTCAACTTCCCTTTCTTCCCAAACCGCATCACTCCCTTCATGAGAGACACCTTAAAGAACACCCAATCATCTACCTGGAACTCCAATTCTCTTCGACGAACGTCCACATAGGATTTCTGACGACTCTGAGCAGTTTTCATCCTCTCCTGAATGACTCTAACCTTTTCCATAGCTTGGTGCACAAGATCTGGCCCTAACAATTCCGCCTCACCAGCTTCAAACCATCCAATCGAAGATCTACACCTTCTTCCGTACAATGCCTCAAATGGGGCCATCTGAATACTATCATGAAAGCTGTTATTGTAAGCAAATTCGATAAGCGGCAAATGGTCATCCCAACTACCTTTGAAATCTAAAACACAAGCCCGTAACATATCTTCAAGCGTCTGAATAGTCCGCTCCGCNTCCTCCAAAAATTAGTTGTGATATGGGCTCCTCGGTCTGAAATAATAGAAACTAGAGTGCCATGAAGTCTGAATATCTCCTTGATATACAACTGAGCATACCGTTCTGCATTATCGGTGGACTTGACTGGCAAAAAGTGAGCTGATTTGGTGAGCCGGTCCACTATCACCCAAATTGAATCGAACTTGCGCTGAGTGCGAGGTAACCCTACCACGAAATCCATGTTGATCATCTCCCATTTCCACGTCGGTATTTCCATAAGCTGAGTTAATCCACCGGGCCGCTGATGCTCGGCCTTCACCTGCTGACAATTCGGACATCTAGACACGAAGTCCGCCACATCCTTCTTCATACAGCTCCACCAATAAATTTCCCGGAGATCATGATACATTTTCGTAGAGCTTGGGTGCATAGAATACCTGGAATTATGAGCCTCCGCCATTACCCTCTCCCGAAGATTATCCACATCTGGAACACATAGACTACATTGACATCGCAATACCCCATCATCGCTGCCGAGTGAAAATGTCGAAATCTTGTTATTCAGAACTGCCTCCTTCAACTGCGCCAATGTTGGATCAATAAACTGCTTTTCCTTGACTTTCGATACAAGTGACGATTCTACTCCATTATGCACCATAACCTCCCCTTTGTCTAAGGTCGAAAGACATACCCCCAAACTGGCCAATTGATAAACCTCCCGAGCCAAGGGCATCTGATCCGCTTCCAAATGAGCCAAACTACCCGTAGACTTCCGACTGAGAGCGTCGGCCACCACATTCGCCTTCCCTGGATGGTACAAGATGTTCATATAATAATCCTTAAGCAATTCTAACCACCTCCGTTGCCTTAGATTCAGCTCCTTCTGCTTGAATAAATACTGAAGACTCTTGTGGTCTGAGAACATGTCCACGTGGACCCCATAAAGATAATCCCGGGTCTAGAACGTCGGCTGCGCGCGTCCTCACTATTTGTGAGAGAATAGAAGAGTGAGATTTATTATACCATCAACTGCACGATAGAAGATGAATAAAGAGAGGTTTCCTAACATCCTATAGCCTCCCGAAGATAAATACAAACGTCTCCGTACCAATCCGCAAGACTCTATTGGGTCTGCCCGTAACTTGTGAGACCTACGTGAACCTAGAGCTCTGATACCATGTTGTCACGACCCGAATCCTAAATCAGGTCGCGATGGCGCCCAACACCGTTGTCGGGCAAGCCAACTTCAATTTACTAGTGCGTTTTATTTAATTTACCAAAACATTTTCCATCATTTACTTGAATTGAATTTAAGACATTAGGTAAATGAGTAACTTAGACAATTTTAAGCAGAGATACTCATAAAAATCATAATTTAATATTTACATTCCAAAATAATGTCTACTGACATGGGTGCCAGGAACTAGTGTCACAAGTCGACAGGCATCTAGCAGAATAATATCAAAAGAATAAAAGTATGTCCTAATGTATGAGTAAGTACATATAGAAATGGCAAAAGAATAGCTCCAAAGTGCTGCTGGAAATCGTCAGGAGAAGCGGCTCACCGTGAAGCCTCGACTGGATATAAATCAGGAACGAGCTCCGGACTGATACCTAGATGCACCTGCCTCAGATCCTATACAATTAAGTACAGAGTGTAGCATGAGTACATAAAATAATATGTACCCAGTAAGTATCTAGTCTAATCTCGAAGAAGTAGACACGAGAGGTCGACTTGACACTTACTATGGTCTAAACAATATATTTAGGTGTATAAATTAAAGAGAGTAACAAGTACACATGGATAATAGATCAATGAATATCTAGCATATTTACGAAACCTATTTTGAGTTGAAACTCCAACATACAAATTTTAAATCCATTCTTTCAAGTCATTTAACAGTTTTTAAGTCATGAATAATATCGAACACGTAGCATGCGCACAACATATCAGAAGGTACGATTTGGGACAACATAATAGTAAATGTGCACTGCCAGATGGTCGAACGACGCGAACCATAGATGCATATATTAACCTGTAGTGGCGTACAACCTGCTCCCATGAGAGTAGTGGAAAGAGTCACTCCGCTCGCGAAATATATAGTGTGAATCGGTCACACATAAACATAACATTTTTCTTTAAATTCTTTTTCCAAAAATGATAATAATTCGTCTGAAAGCACCTATTAAGAGAAATTCATGAAACAAATTTGCATACGAAGGAATTACAAGGCACATAGCAAATTATGAAATTCACAAGGCATGGTGTGAACCTAACTACCCGGACGTATAAATAATAGTCACTACGCACGGACACTCATCACTTCGTACGTACGTAGTCCCCACAATTAATGACATACAGTAAATTACTTCACCGATGGGGACAATTCCCTCTTACAAGGTTAGAAAGGAGATTTTCCTCGTGTCAAGTCTACTTCCCGGGTCAAGAACGCGCCCGAAACTCCAAATTCGTCGCCCAAGGACTCGAAACTAGTCAAATATTGCATAAATCAATCAATCTATACTCAAAAGTATGAAATTCCTCTATTTAAATGATGATTTCAACCTAAATTGCAAACTCCAAAAATACACCCCCGGGCCCACATGCTCGGATTCCGGAAATTTTCGAAGGAAATAATCACCCATAGCCTAAGGATCAATATTATGTAGTTTTTGTATGATTCCATGCTAAATTTCTTGGTAAATTCTCACTTTCATCACAACCCTAGGTTTTATTCTAATCCCATGATTTCTACTAATTTAATGTGTTAATCTACCTAAGAATTCAAGTATTAAACTTAATTTACAGTAGGAATCACTTACCTTGCAGTAGCTAGGTTGAATATCTTCCTTGCATGCTCTCAAAATCGCCCAAAGATGAAGAAAAGTGTTCAAAAATGGCTAAGTCCCGTATTTAAAATGAACCTCACTGCCTACAAGCTTTTCGCACCTGCAGCTCGAGGACCGCACCTGCGGCTCGAGGACCACATCTGCGAGAGTAATCTCGCGTCTGCGGAGAATGGGAAGGGGAACGGGGCCTGGCTTCGTACCTGCGGAGCGGAGTCCGCACCTGCGGCTTCGCTTCTGCGGAAAATGATCCGCACCTACGGAACTAGGCAACACCTCCTGGGGGTCGCACGTGCGAGGCTGGGACCGCAGAAGCGGTCTCGAACCTGTGGCTAGCCCTCCGCAGGTGCGGTCGCACCAGATCTGGTGCACTAGCAGTCATTTAAGGCTGGTTTTTGCCTTGCTCGATCCCCGAATGGCATCTGGGCCCACCCGAGACCCCGTCCAAAATACCAACAAGTCCTAAATCATAATACGGACTCGCTCGAGCCTTTGGAACGTTCGAAACAACGCTAATTCTAAAAATCATACCCCAAAACCTATTGGATCAAACTTAAGAACTTTAAGTTCTTGAATTTTCTTTCATTACGCCGAACCTACCTATACTACTCGGAATGACACCAAATTTTGCAAGCAAGTCATAAATGACGGAAAGAAACTATTCCCGGTCTCGGAATTCTCTTTGGACCTCGATAACATAAAAACACGTTCCAAGCCACAATTTGAACTTAAGAAAATTCTTATTTCACTATTAGGCGCTGAAACGCTCCCGGGTCATCCAAAACCCGTTCCGAATATATGCCCAAGTCAGAAAATCATCATACGAACCTACTGGAGTCTTTGAATCTCGATTCCGAGGTCGTTCACTTAAAATGTTGACCGAAGTCAAACTTGGCCTTAAAGGCCAACCTTAAGGAACTAAGTGTTCCTATACCATTCCAAACTCCTCCAAACCTCGAACCACCCTTCTCCGCAAGTCATAAATCGGTAAAAGCAACTATGAGAAGTCTCATTTAGGGGCACGGGGTTCTAAAACGCAAAACGACCGGTCGGGTCATTACAAATACCATGGTGCATCATTTACAGTATATGTATTGGCATGTAGTTATAGTATAGTTATTTTCATTACACTGTACGACACTGCCTTTCTTCTGGCTATGAATTGCCTAAATTGTCTTAAGAGCATGTTTATGTTTCTGTACATATATTTCATGTTATTTGCACCGGTTGAGTTCATCACTATCTTCGGTCCATAGTTTGGACTTGTTACTTACTGAGTTGGTGTACTCACGTTACTCCCTGCACCTTATGTGCAGATCCAGGCATTTCTGGTCATGGCAGCGGTTGTTGATTTCGAAATTTGGAGTCGGGACTATCGAGGTAGCTGCATGATGTTCGCAGACCTTGATTTCCTTTTCTTAGTTTATTTGTATTTTTGAGTTTATTTCTATATATACTGTTGTGGACTATGTTCTGGTTATTAGATGCTCATGTACTCAGTGACGCCCCGATTATTTGGACGGTTGTATCGTATTGTGGATAAATTCTGTTTTCAAAAAGGGGTTTTATTTAAATGTTAAACCTTTTCGCTGTTAATTCAAAAGATTTTTTTACTGTATTGGAAAGAAATGCTGGATTTAGGCTTGCCTAGTTCCACGATAAGCGTCATTACGACAGATTAGGTTTTGAGTCGTGACATCTTCAGATCGGGTTTATGTTTATTGTATTTATTTTCTGGTTCTCTCTTTATCAGCACATGCTAATTGATTTTCACATTTTCTTTTGCATGAGCACTAGGCTTGTGGAGTTTATGATGGACTTAGGCTAAAATTCGAAGAACTAGGTCGCCTCCCTTGTCCTCTGCTGAAGTTTACGGGGCATTTGCATCTATACCCGCTTTTTGTGTCACATTTTAACTTCTGCCCGCTTTGCAAAAAAAATTGCAAGCGTACCCACTTTTTCGCATAACTTCAACATACAGGGCTGAAGTAGCAAAGGCAATCACGCAAAACTTCAGTATTCTATTAGCCGGGCCTGAAGTTCAGCTCTAGAGCTGAAGTTTTTGTTTTGTAACTCGCGAACTTCAGCTCTAGAGATGAAGTTTTTGTTTTTGTGTTTTTGTTTTGTAACTGGCGAACTTCAGCTCTAGAGCTAAAGTTTTTGTTTGTAACTGGGGAACTTCAGCTCTAGAGCTGAAGTTTTTGTTTTTGTAACTGGGGAACTTCAGCTCTAGAGCAAAGGAGTGGTTGAAAAAAGATCCAACAAACTCAATCCGAACATGGGATGACCTATGACGAGCGCAAAATACATACTTAAATTATGCTCTCTAACCAATGATAGTATAGTACAATATCGTATCCATATAGATTGGATTTAAATAGTATTCTCGTAGTTTATAGCTTGATTGCTATCTAGGAGGATCAACAATTGAGATTTATATGATTAATAATTAAAATTATCTAAGAATCAAAAGCTATTGACTTGTGACTATCGAGACAAGGAATACGCAAATAAGGTTATCAGAGGGAGAAGATAGGGTTTTCACAGGATAGGTGCAAGATAATGTTCAGGATCTAACTCTAGATAATTCACTTCTAATGTTCAAGTGAGACTATAGAATTCACTCAATTATTAGTTCAAACGTTCAACAGAAACTCCTCTCTCGATTAAGTCTAAACCTCATGAGATGAACCAAATTAAGCACTATGAAGATATGCAAGAATGCATAGTCGATTGGTCTTTAGGAAAACCTCTTGCGATTATTCTCCTAACTAGGTTTAATCAATGATTCAAATAGTGTCTTTCGATTACTTAGAAGAATGTATGAACTTAACAAACAATATAATGCAAAGATATCACAAGTTATGCCTCTCTCAATTACATGGACTAGTGAATATAGATGCAACAATTAAATCTTCCAAAACGATTCAATACATAAAACTAGATTTATAATCCACAAACAATCATCAATACACCAAATCCATCAAACCTTAACGGGAGCTACTCCATAGTCATGGAGAAATTCATCACAAATATAATTAAAGTATAGGAAAACATAAATTCGATCCAAACACGGGTCTTGAGTTAGGAAGAAATAATGAAATCCTTGTGCTAGTGTTCTTCCAACTCCTCCTTAGCGTCCTTAGGTCGAAAGTATGTCAAAAGTCCTGAAAATAATGTTTTCCATGTATTTATACCAAGTAGGGTTGGGGACGTACGAAACTACCAGGCACGCATCTCGGAACTCAAAAAACTTTATACCAAAACGATCCTCATCATCTCACGGGTCCGTACATATAATGAACTCTGAAATCGGAGTCCAAATGACCCCTCAAATCACCTCTAAAAGGTCTCTTAAACTCAAGCCCTAGATTCCCCTTTTTCCACTTATTTCCCCTAATTAAACACTGTTAATTTGGTCCTTAATCACATATAATCGAGTTAATGAGTCCAAAAATCTTACCTCAATGAAGAACTTGCATATATACCTTTATAAACTTGCATATATACCTTTAAAATCACTCTTTATGATAATTGGTATTTTTCCATAATTTTCCCTATTTTTATCAAATTATTTTCCTGTTAATTTAATATTTCATGTCACGACCCGATTTCGGAGTCGTGATGGCGCCTATCGTGAAACCAGGACAGCCACCTATAGTAACTAATCCTGAACCGTTTATTAAGTAAATTACCATTTTCCAACTGCCTGAAGTTAAATATACTAAAGATCTGTATTTAAAAGAAGCTTATGAAACCAAAAACCCATAAACATCTACAACTCTCGGATCTAGTGTCACACAGTCATGAGCTGCTAATACATAATACAATCCGAAAAGAAATGACCAACATAGTCTAAAAGTAAATGCGACAGGTGACCAACAAGATCACGGTCGCCAGCTGCTACCTCGTCAACTCTGATGAAACTGATGTTGCTCACTGTCCAGAGCTGAATCTCGGTGTACCTGGATCTGCACACAAGGTGCAGGGGGTAACGTGAGTACACCAACTCAGTAGTAACGAAATTAAACTACGGGCTGAGAGGTAGTGACATACTAAACCTCCTATAATTTTGAACAACAGTATATAACTTGGACTTGACAGTAATATATTAGAAAATAAACAAGATGCATCACTTTATGTCTGTAGCCTGCATGCCCGCATGAATTCTTACAAAATCAAGAATAATGTGTAATTAGTAATCAAACTCTCATGAGGTGGTCCACTCAGTACTAGAATCTGGCCTTCCGGCCCAGGGAAAATCCATCCCGGAATATATACATAAACACAGTGACCTAGTCACTCAGTACTGAGGAAAAAGGCCAATCTAGCCCCACGGAGAAGATCCATCTCCAGAACATAAACCCCACGGAGAAGATCCATCTCCGGAACATAACATTCGGACAAGATCCATGTCTAGGGAAGATCCATCCCTAAATATATGTGCGCTCACTGGGGGTGTAAAGACTCCGGAGGGGCTCCTATAAGCCCAAGCGCTATATCAAGCCAACGAAGGCA
The DNA here is from genome assembly GCA_005239495.1 of Nicotiana undulata. NCBI lineage: Eukaryota > Viridiplantae > Streptophyta > Magnoliopsida > Solanales > Solanaceae > Nicotiana > Nicotiana undulata. The sequence goes on from ML255738.1 coordinate 31,008, forward strand.
TGATTCAATGATCGTGCGGTGTGCAGTCCAATCTTGTAACTGTCTCAATACCAGGCTCTCGGCCTCACTCAGTCAATGCCTTTCCAGTCTCACTCATATGGCTCACAGATGTATAAATCAACCCAAACAATGATAAATATGCATGTAATGAACAATTTCTGAGACTGAAGCATGAACATATATTATAACAGGACTGAGTACATGGAAACAATAATCATAAACAGAGACAGCAATAATCGACCGTTCCGGTCTGAACATATCGACGTAAAGCCTTAACATTTATACTTAGCATGATTCTATTGCGTTCAAGGTAAACGCAACCTTCACAGCTCCAATATCGACCTGAGATAACCATTTGGCAGTGCCGTGGGATGAGCCAGGCTACAAATATCCGGTGTACGCTCGCATGCCCGTCACTTGTCAAATGCGTCACCTTAATTAATATCAAATATCAGATAACTTGGGGTTTCGAACCCTCAGTTCCAAGTTTGGAAGCGTTACTTACCCCAAAACCGGCTAAAGCACTACTCCGCAGTGCCCTTGCCTCGAAATTCGACCTCCGAGCGCTCCAAATCTACCAACAATCAAGTGTATATCATTATTATATGCTAATGGGTGAATCCCAATCAAAATCTATCAAGAATACTCAAAACTCCCGAAATTAGCCAAACCCGACCCCCGGGCCCACGTCTCAAAATTCGGAAAAATCTACAAAACTGAAATCCTTGACTTCACCCGAGTCTACCCATATCAAATTTACTAAATCCAACCACAATTACACCTTCAAATCATCAAAAGGATCTCCAAACTTTTCTTCCCATTTTTCTCAATTTCTACTTTGATTCCACAACTTACATGGAAATAATAAATACAAATTCGTGAAATTAGACCAAAAACGATCAAGGAATACTTACCACAAGACTCCCGCTGAAAATCTCTCCAAAATCTCCCTTCTCCCGAGCTCTCTAATGGAGTTTTGAAAAATGGCTAAAAACCCTCGTTTTGAAACTTAACTTAAACTTTCTGCCCAGGTTTTCCGCATCTGCGGTCCCGCACCTGCGCTCAGGGGGACCGCACCTGTGGAAAATCCTAAGGACCTCAACTTTCGCACTTGCGATCGACCTCCCGCACCTGCGGCCTCGCAGGTGCGGCAATTACTTCGCACCTGCGGCCTGGCAAGTGCGGAAATTTCCTCGCACCTGTGGACCACTCCCCACTCAGCCAAATCTCGCACCTGCGGCTCCCTATCCGCAGGTGCGAAAACACCAGCACTAGCAGCTGAAGCTGCATTTTACCAAGTTCAAAATCCCCGCTCACCATCCGAAATTAATCCCGAGCCCCTCGGGGCCCCAACCGAATATACCAACCCATCCTAAATGATCATTTGAACTTAGTCGGGCCTTCGGAACACCAAAAACAACATCAAAACTCCAAAAACTCGTCGACTTCAAGCCTATGAACATTGGATTTTCTAACTTCCACCAACGATGCCGAAACTACCCAAAACAACTCCGATAGACCTGAAAATTTGTAGACACATCCAAAATGACATTACGAACCTGCTCCAACTGTCGGAATTTCATTCTGACCCCGATAACCTATTTTCCACTGCCGACCGAAAATTGCCAAAACTAAATTTTGCCAATTCAAGCCTAATTCTACACCGGACATCACAAAAACATTTCGGACACGCTCCTAAGTCCCAAATCACCTAATGAAGTTATCCGAGCTATCAAATTCACATTCCGAGGTCATTTACCAATAAGTCAACTCTGGGTTGACTTTTCCCACTCTAAGGCTACTTTTAGAGACTAAGTGACTCAATTCCTTCTATAACCACTCCAAACCCGAGCTAACCAATTCTAACTCATCATGAATAGTCTAACCAATCTACAACAAGTCAGAAACAGAGAAAATAATGCATGTTTTACGTAATGACCGAACGGGTCGTTACATTCTCCCCCTCTTAAACAAACGTTCATCCCCGAACGGGTCTAGAAACATACATGGAGTCTCAAACAAGTGAGAATATTTGTTCCGCATCTCCCGCTCGGTCTCCCAAGTCGCCTCCTCCACTGGCTGACCTCTCCACTGCACCTTCACTGAAGCTATCTCCTTTGATCTCAACTTCCTGACCTCGCGAGCCAAAATAGCCACTGGTTCCACCTCATAAGACATATCACCCTCGAGCTGAACTGTACTTAAGTCTACGACATGAGACGGGTCACCAACATACTTTCGGAGCATCGACACATGGAATACCAGATGACACTCGATAACCTGGGCGGCAAGGCAAGTCTATAAGCCACCTCCCCAACCTTTTGAAGCACCTCAAACGGACCAATGAACCGGGGACTAAGCTTTCCCCTCTTCCCGAACCTCATAACACCCTTCATGGGTGACACCTTCAGCAGAACCTTATCACCCTCCATGAAGGACACATCACGAACCTTCCGGTCTGCATAGCTCTTCTGTCTGGACTAAGTCATGCGAAGTCGCTCCTGGATCAACTTCACCCTCTCCAATGCATCCTGAACCAAATCCGGGCCTAACAACCTAGCCTCACCGGGCTCAAACCAACCAACCGGAGATCTACACCTCCTACCATATAAAGCCTCATACGGCACCATCTGAATACTAGACTGGTAGTTGTTATTATATGCAAACTCTGCTAGAGGCAGAAACTGATCCCACGAGCCACCAAAATCAATCACACAGGCACGCAACATGTCCTCCAAGATCTGAATAGTTCGCTCTGACTGCCCGTCAGTCTGAGGGTGGAATGTTGTGCTCAACTCTACCTGCGTACCTATACCTCTCTGCATAGCCCTCCAAAATTGAGATGTGAACTGAGTACCCCTGTCAGAAATGATAGAAGCTGGGACCCCATGCAATCGGACAATCTCCCTGATGTACATTCCAGCTAGCCTCTCCGAAGAATAAGTAGTATTGACAGGAATGAAGTGCGCCGACTTGGTCAGTCAATCCACAATGACCCAAATAGCATCAAATCCCTTCGAAGTCCGTGGAAGCCCAACTACAAAGTCCATGGTGATCCGCTCCCACTTCCACTCCGGAATAACCATCTCCTAAAGCAGTCCACCGGGTCTCTGGTGCTCATACTTGATCTGCTGGCAGTTGAGGCACCGTGCTACATGCTCAACAATATCCCTCTTCATCCGCCTCCACCAATACTGCTGCCTCAAATCCTGATACATCTTCGCGGAACCCGGATGAATGGAGTACCGCGAGCTATGGGCCTCTGCTAATATCATCTCTCTAAGGCCACCTACATCGGGAACACAAATACGCCCCTGCATTCTCATAACCCCGTTATCACCAATAGTCACATCCCTGGCACCTTGACGAACCCTGTCCTGAAGAAACGATAAGTGTCGGTCATCGTACTGGCGTGCTCTAATATGATCATAGAGAGAAGATCGGGAAGCCATGCTAGCTACTACCCGTGGAGGCTCTGACAAATCCAATCTCACAAGTTGCCCTGCTAGGGCCTGAACATTATGTGCCAAGGGTCGCTCTGCTGCTGCAAGATAGGCCAAACTCCCTGCTCGGCGACTCAGGGCATCGGCCACCACATTGGCCTTCCCCGGATGATATAGAATGGTGAGGTCATAATCCTTAAGAAGCTCCAACCATCTTCTCTGACGTAGATTCAAATCATTCTGCTTCAGCAAATACTGCAAGCTACGATGGTCCATAAAGATCTCACATTGTACCCCATACAAATAATGACGCCAAATTTTCAAAGCATGAACAATGACAGCTAGCTCAAGATCGTACACTGGCTAATTCTTCTCGTGCACCTTCAACTGTCTGGACGGGTAGGCAATCACCCTACTGTCCTGCATCAAAACCACTCCCAAGCCAACTCTGGAAGCATCACAATAGACTGTGTAAGAACCCGAACCAGTAGGCAATACCAATACCAGAGTTGTAGTCAATGCTGACTTGAGCTTCTGAAAGCTCTCCTCACACTCGTCGGACCATATGAATGGAGCACCCTTTTGGGTCAATCTGGTCAGTGGTGAAGCAATAGAAGAAAATCCCTCCACAAAGCGGCGGTAATAACCCGCCAACCCAAGGAAACTCCTAATCTCTGTAGCTGAGGACGGTCTGAGCCAACTCTGCACCGCCTCAATCTTCTTCGGATCCACCTGAATACCCTCACTGGACACCACGTGCCCCAAGAAAACTACTGAGCCAAGCCAAAACTCACACTTGGAGAACTTTGCATAAAGCTTCTCCTCTCTCAACCTCTGCAACACAACCCTCAAATGCTGAGCGTGCTCCTCCTGGCTACGAGAATACACCAGGATGTCATCAATGAACACAATGACGAATGAATCAAGGTAAGACTGAAACACGTTGTTCATCAAATGCATGAACGCGACTGGGGCATTGGTCAGCCCAAATGACATAACCAAAAACTCATAATGACCATATCTGGTCCTGAAAGCAGTCTTCAGAATATCAGAATCCCGAATCTTCAGCTGATGGTACCCAGAACTCAAGTCAATCTTGGAGAACACCCTAGCTCCCTGAACCTGATCAAACAAGTCATCAATACGAGGCAAGGGATACCGGTTCTTCACCGTAACCTTGTTCAGCTGCCTATAGTCGATACACACGCGCATAGATCCATCCTTCTTTTTCACGAACAACACCGGTGCACCCCAAGGTGACATACTAGGCCGAATGAACCCCTTATCTAGGAGTTCCTGAAGCTACTCTTTCAATTCTTTCAACTCTGCTGGGGCCATGCGGTATGGTAGAATAGAGATAGGTTGGGTATCTGGTAACAAGTCAATACCAAAATCAATGTCCTTGTCAGGTGGCATGCCTGGTAGGTCTACCGGGAATACGTCCGGGAACTCACGGACCACATGAACAGAATCAATAGAAGGAGTCTCACTACTAACATCCCTCACAAACACCAGATAAGACTCACATCCCTTCCCAATCATACGCTGGGCCTTCAGAAAGGAAATCACCTTGCTGGGCACATACTTCACCGAACCCTTCCACTCAACCCTCGGCAATCCGAGCATAGCTAATATCACGGTCTTGGCGTGACATTCAAGAACAGCATGGCATGGAGATAGCCAATCCATGCCCAAAATCACATCGAAGTCAACCATGCTAAGCAATAATAGATTTGCCCAGGCTCCAGACCCCCAATAGATATAACACAAGACCGGTACACCCGGTCCACCACAATAGTATCCCCCACCGGAGTCGACACACGAACAGATGAAATCAAAGACTCACGGGGCATATCCAAGAAATGTGCAAAGTATGATAAAACATATGAATACGTGGAACCAGGATCAAATAATACCGAAGCATCCTGGTGACAGACTGAGATAATACCTGTAATTACTGCATCTGAAGCTATGGCATCTAGTCTGGCTGAAAGTGCATAGAAACGGGCATGTCCTCCACCTGATCGACCTCCCCCTCTAGGGCGGCCTCGGACTGACTGACCTCCACCCCTGGCTGCCTGGGCGGGTGGTGTAGAAACTGGTGCTGAAGCTGGAGGTTGGATCCTCTGCTGATAAGAACTACCAGAAAGGTGGGGACAATACCTCTTGATGTGACCTGTATCCCCACACTCGAAACAACCCCTCTTAACATAGGACGGTGGGAACTGAAGAGGACCCCTAGAACCAGAGTAGCTGCTAGAAGAGCCATGTGCTAAAGAACCCTGAACTGACTGTGGCGGGGATGAGCTCTGGGCTGGAAGTGCACCGAATGATGAACGGCCCGGATGAGAGCTACGAGGGTCGTGTCCTGATGAAGCACCATTGTAAACTAGACGAGTTGGCTGAGGAGACCTGAATGGACGGCCTCTGCTATACTGAGACTGACCTCCAGAGTGGACACCGCCATAACTACCCGATCCTCGAGGCCTCTTGGCCTCTCTCTCAACCCGCTCCTGGTGGCGTACTAACTCAATCTCTCTGGCTATGTCAACTACTTCCTCAAAAGAAGCGCCAAATACCCTCTCCCTGGTCAGGAAGATCCGTAACTGATATGTGAGACCATCAACAAACCTCCGGATCCTCTCTCTGTCTGTGGGGACTATCTAGATGGCATGACGGTCTAACTCAGAGAACCTCATCTCATACTGCGTCACGGTCATGTCTCCCTGATGCAATTGCTCGAACTCTCTACGCAGCTCCTCTCTGCGAGACTGTGGTATATACTTCTCCAAAAAGAGAATGGAGCACTGGTTCCATGTAAGGGGCGCTGCATCAGCGGGTCTACGCCTCTCATAGGCCTCCCACCAAGCAAGTGCAGCTCCTGAAAACTGGAATGCGGTAAATGGAACCCCACTGGCCTCTAATATCCCTGTCGTGCGTAGAATCCTCTGACACTTGTCTAAGAAGGCCTGGGCATCCTCGCCCTCTGTGACACTGAAGGTCGGAGGCTGGAGTCTGCTGAACCTCTCCAACCTACGTTGCTCATCATCAGCTAAAGCTGGGACCACATAATCCTGTATCGGAGCAATCTGCTGCACTGGAGCTACCCCAGGTGTTTGAAGTCCCTGGGTGACCTGCTCAGGTGTCCGGGCAGCTGGAGTCTGGATGCCTCCCCGGGCCTGAGAAGTAGTAGCAGTAGTGGAAAAAGAGACAGTATGTTCCAAGCTGGTGCACACCGTCAAAATCTGAGCTAGGGTCTCCTGAAGACCAGGAATCACAATAGGCACCACTGGTGCCTGAGCCTGCCCCGCTGGAATCTCAGCTGCGGGGGACTGATCCTGAACAATGGGAGGGTCCACAGGTGTTGTCCCGGCTGCTGTGCGGGCTGCACCCCTCCCTCTGCCACGGCCTCAGCCTCTAGCTGGTCCTGCTGGTGTCTGATCACCACTACCGATAGCACGAGTCCTCACCATCTGTGAGAGAATGAAAATAACAGAAGTTTAGTTCCAGAGTTCAACAGAGTCGCACGATAGAATTAAAAGATGTGGAATTTTCCTAAGGGTTCTGTAGCCTCTCGAAGATAAGTACAGACGTCTCCGTACCGATCCGCGAGACTCTACTAAACCTGCTCATGACCGGTGAGACCTATTCAACCTAGGGCTCTGATACCAACTTGTCACGACCCAATTTCGGAGTCGTGATGGCGCCTGTCGTGAAACTAGGCCAGGCACCTATAGTAACTAATCCTGAACCGTTTATTAAGTAAATTACCATTTTCCAACTGCCTGAAATTAAATATACTAAAGATCTGTATTTAAAAGAAGCTTATGAAACCAAAAACCCAAAAAAATCTACAACTCCCGGATCCAGTGTCACACAGTCATGAGCTGCTAATACACAAAACAATCCGAAAAGAAATGACCAACATAGTCTAAAAGTAAATACGACAGATAGAAGAGAAAGAGATGACGAGATCACGGTCGCCAGCTGCTACCTCGTCAACTCTGATGAAACTGATGTTGCTCACTATCCAGAGCTGAATCTCGGTGTACCTGGATCTGCACACAAGGTGCAGGGGATAACGTGAGTACACCAACTCAGTAGTAACGAAACCAAACTACGGGTTGAGAGGTAGTGACGGACTAAACCTCCCATTATTTTGAACAGCAATATATAACTTGGACTTGACAGTAATATATCAGAAAATAAACAAGATGCATCACTTTATGTCTGTAGCCTGCATGCCCGCATGAATTCTTACAAAATCAAGAATAATGTGTAATCAGTAATCAAACTCTCATAAGGTGGTCCACTCAGTACTAGAATCTGGCCTTCCGTCCCAGGGAAAATCCATCCCGGAATATATAAATAAACAAGTCACTCAGTACTGAGGAAAAAGGCCAATCCAGCCCCACGGAGAAGATCCATCTCCGGAACATAAAACACCACGGAGAAGATCCATCTCCGGAACATAACATTCGGACAAGATCCATGTCCACGGAAGATCCATCCCTAAATATCTGTGCGCTCACTGGGGGTGTAAAGACTCCGGAGGGGCTCCTATAAGCCCAAGCGCTATATCAAGCCAACGAAGGCATGATTCAATGATCGTGCGGTGTGCAGTCCAATCTTGTAACTGTCTCAATACCAGGCTCTCGGCCTCACTCAGTCAATGCCTTTCCAGTCTCACTCATATGGCTCACAGATGTATAAATCAACCCAAACAATGATAAATATGCATGTAATGAACAATTTCTGACTGAAGCATGAACATATATTATAACAGGACTAAGTACATGGAAACAATAATCATAAACAGAAACAGCAATAATCGACCATCCGGTCTGAACATATCGGCGTAAAGCCTTAACATTTATACTTAGCATGATTCTATTGTGTTCAAGGTAAATGTAACCTTCACAGTTCCAATATCGACCTGAGATAACCATTTGGCAGTACCGTGGGATGAGCCAGGCTACAAATATCCGGTGTACGCTCGCATGCCCGTCAATTGGCAAATGCATCACCTTAATTAATATCAAATATCAGATAACTTGGGGTTTTGAACCCTCAGTTCCAAGTTTGGAAGCGTTACTTACCTCAAAACCGGCTAAAGCACTACTCCGCAGTGCCCTTGCCTAAAAATTCGACCTCCGAGCTCTCCAATTCTACCAAAAATCAAGTGTATATCATTATTATATGCTAATGGGTGAATCCCAATCAAAATCTATCAAGAATACTCAAAAATCCCGAAATTAGCCAAACCCGACCCCCGGGCCCACGTCTCGGAATTCAGAAAAATTTACAAAACTGAAATCCTTGACTTCACCCGAGTCTACCCATATCAAATTTAAAAAAATCCAACCACAATTATACCTTCAAATCATCAAAAGGATCGCCTAACTTTTCTTCCCATTTTTCTCAATTTCTACTTTGATTCCACAATTTACATGGAAATAATCAATACTAATTCGAGAAATTAGACCAAAAAAACGATCAAGGAATACTTACCACAAGACTCCCTCTGAAAATCTCTCCAAAATCTCCCTTCTCCCGAGCTCTCTAATGGATTTTTTAAAAATGGCTAAAAACCCTCGTTTTGAAACTTAACTTAAACTTTCTGCCCAGGTTATCCGCACCTGCGGCAGTTTCTTCGCACCTGCGGTCCCGCACCTGCGCTCAGGGGGACAGCACCTGCGGAAAATCCCAAGGACCTCAACTTCCGCACCTGCGATCGACCTCCCGCACCTGCGACCTCGCAGGTGCGGCAATTTCCTCGCACCTGCGGACCACTCCCCACTCAGCCAAATCTCGCACCTGCGGATCCCAGTCCGCTCCTATAGAACCTCACATGTGGCTCCCTATCCGCATGTGCGAAAACACCAGCACCAGCAGCTGAAGCTGCATTTTACCAAGTTCAAAATCCCCGCTCACCATCCGAAATCAATCCCGAGCCCCTCGGGGCCCCAACCGAATATACCAACCCATCCTAAATGATCATTTGAACTTAGTTGAGCCTTCGGAACACCAAAAACAACATCAAAACTCCAAAAACTTGTCGACTTCAAGCCTATGAACATTGGAATTTCTAACTTCCACCAACGATGCCGAAACTACCCAAAACAACTCCGATTGACCTGAAAATTTGCAGACACAACCAAAATGACATTACGAACCTGCTCCAATTGTCGGAATTCCATTCCGACCCCGATAACCTATTTTCCACTGCCGACCGGAAATTGCCAAAACTAACTTTCGCCAATTCAAGCCTAATTCTACATCGGACATCACAAAAACATTCCGGATACGCACCTAAGTCTCAAATCACCTAACAAAGCTATCAAAGCTATAAAATTCGCATTCCAAGGTCATTTACCAATAAGTCAACTCCGGGTTGACTTTTCCCACTCTTAGGCTACTTTTAGAGACTAAAGTGACTCAATTCCTTCTATAACCACTCCAAACCCGAGCTAACCAATTCTAACTCATCATGAACATTCTAACCAATCTACAACAAGGCAGAAACAGAGAAAATAATGCATGTTCTACGTAACGACCGACCGGGTCGTTACATTTCATAATTCCATAAATGGTATTATAAATAATTTCAAGACATTTTCCTGCTCAATATATTATTCATAATCCTATTTAATTCCATTAGGATTTAATTATTTCACAAATTAGCCAATGTGGAATTATTTAGCTAATTACAGTAATTTTTGCAATTATAGCACAATTGTACATTTTATACCATTTTTAAGAATCAATAACTGGTCATTTTATATTTTCTATATTAGTTAATCACCTTAATCTCATTTATTTAGCCTTAATCTCATTTTATACAATTATTAGCTATTTTTACTAATTATTTATCTATTTTTAATTGAGTATTTAACGTTTTAGCCATTTATTTAAATCCTAGCCATTTTTAAAACCCAACCCACCTGACCCTTTAACCCATTCTCTACCCAGCCCAAAACCCATTCCATACCCGGCCCAACCCCAAGCCAATCTGAGTCGTTGATCAAATTAGATCAACGGCCCAGATATTTGTTACCATAATTAAACCCAATTACCCCCCCCCCCGGTCCGACCCCTCATTTTCCATCTCTCATTCTCTCTCTATTCTTCTCTGGTTCTCTCTAGAACCTTCCCCTTGCTTCCCTATTTCGATGAAGCTTGTTCATCTTCTCCGGCTGGTTCCCTCGCTGGAAACTATGGCTTCCCATCATCTCTTGGTTATTTGTTCGCCTTACACCGGTCTGATGGCACCCTAAGGACCTCAGGCGAACCTGAAGCGGTTCACCCACCTCTCATGGTCCCTCATGCCATTTTCTGGCCATCTCCAGCCGTCTGAGTAAGAGCTACGACTTTTCCGGCTAAAGCCGGCGACATCTTTAAGGTTTTCTTGTTTCTCTGGGTTCTCTGAAACCCTAACTCCTGGTATTTTCACGATTTCCTTTAGATCTGTCTTAGATATGTATATGCTATGAAGCTTTTTACATGTTTCTTTCGAAAATCTTCCTATTTCTAAATGACTCTTCGTCTTCAAAACTAGGGTTTCAAACCCCTTTTCAAAAACAATTTCCTTTTAGATTTTTAGTATTGTTTTGTGACTTTCGTTATGTTTAAGCTTTCCCTTTTCATATCATGGTTGTTTCATTAAATCCTAAAAGCTTAGCTTTAACATAAGGCTCTGAGTTTGTTTACAACAATGTGTTCATCTGTTTTATTGTGTTCACCCTGTTCTCTTAATTATGTTGTGATTTCGTGATCTTTTTACCCATATAGCTTGTTAGGGTTGCTGGCTGCTATTACCATGTTTAATCTGTGCTTTGTCTCTATTCATAGTTATCGATACCTCTAAGTCTTCACCTTTCCTGCTTGTGATTCATGTCATTGTTCTATGTGAACCCCTAATTCCGTGTGATGTCACCTTGTTTTAGTCACTTGGGTTTATGATTTTTTTTCTCCTAGTATGTGTTTACTCTGTATAACCTATGCTGATTTTTAAACCGGTACTACTCCTATTTTTGAATCCCTAATTTCCTATGATTGATTTCCTTTAATTGATTTCCTGTGGTAATCCTTACAACTATCAGCTATTTCGTGCCTTAATTATTGTCAACTGATTCTTACAATAGTGCTTTAATGAACCTACCCCCAATTCCCCCACTATCTGTTTTCTATGTACGAAATCTTTCCTTATTTTTCTATACATGATTCCTTTCCTTACTTGTAACCTTTTCTTACTGTTTGAAGAGTTAACTCCCTTAATTAAGGCAGTACTCATACTATTCTTATACTGATTAATTATGAATCCCTTTTATTATTGCTTGACTTTGATTTACACCTTATTTACTATTGTTTTAAAAGCTATATATACCCGGGCCTCTTATTTTTCAAACACAGACACAAACACTGATTTGTGCACTCTCTTTTACAAAGAAAAGGGTTCTATACCCTCTTCACCCTCTCTTCTGTGCTACTTGCTATTACTTTAAGTGAGCCGTCTGCAAGCCAAGGCTGACTACTGTGCATCTCCTATCTTTGCTTGCATTATTGCTTTCTTCATCATACCGGTATGTTCTGATTTAAGCTTCAGTCATCAAACCCACATGTTTCTATTTATAGTTCAATTCCTTGTATTCCTGATATATTTCCACTTGTGGTTCTACTGTCCAACATGCCATTAGAATTCTGAATTCACTTTTACATGTTTATTTTCATTTTAACTTGAATGATCAATGTGTCTCTCTGCACTTAGCCTCTGTTCTTTATATGCATCTCCATGCCTATGACTAATATGTTAAATTCAATCATGATGTCAGTGTTTTGGTTGACATGTTGCTCTAACTTGACACTTAGTCATATCCCTGACCTCCCCTTGAATCCTTAGAAACCCTTGGATTATGTGTCTATGTATAAAAATACCTGCTTCACAGGTTGTGTATTTGTCACTCAAACCTCTCACCTTTGTTTATGACTGCTGGGCCACCCTGGGTCCTTTATGTGATGCTGGCTTTGTTTTGTTTTGAGTTGGTAAACTGTTTTCTTCAATTGAACCTTTGTCCTGAAAAGGTTGATCTTTACTAAAAAGTCCTTCCTCTCTTAAACTGTTTTTCAACACTGTTTTACTTAAACTTCCTAAACTATGAGCACATCTCACTTTCATCCTAGTTTCTTAAGTTCAGCCCCTTTGTGTGAGCACTGCTTTGGGAACCCTTTGAGTACCCTCTGAACTCTGACACACAAGGTTGGCATTCCCACACTGCACTTACTCCCTCTTGGCTAGGAAACATGGGTGTGAGCACTGCCTGGGATCCTCCGAGGTTCTTAGGAACTCTGACACACCCGGATTATGAAATGTTATGGCATATGGCATTAAGGACCTGGAGACTTGGGCCTATTGGTAGGCTCCTTATAGTGTAACTTCTTAATTTTCTTATTTACTTATGTAATTCGTGTAACACTGGTCTGTAATAACTGATTGTATAAACGATTCTGGGGTTGGATTGTGAAATGGGTGGGGTATTAATACTTAGTATAGACGCGGGTAGAAATCATGCTCATAGGTTTACTTTTCCTATATGTGCAATAGCCACCATGCTTAGGAACAACATGCCAATCATGCATTAGATACCATGACATTAGGTTTATTTCTTTCAGCATCTCATCATAATGGTATTCACTTAGAAATCATGTTCATAGGATCTAATAACAACAAGAATTGCTAATATGTGACTTTGTTCATACCAACTGTGTTTTGTTAAAAAACCTGCTTTTGGACAAATGTGTTAACAAGCTGCAATTTTGTTTCATAATGCCGCACGCTTAGAGAACCTGTTTTCTAGGACAACATTAATAATCTTTCATTCCAAATAGTCTTCTGAAACTGTGATTTAATAACTGAGAAGTACTGCGCATTTAGAAATCATGTTCAGGAATCTTGCATACGCCTCATTCTGCCTCTTTATTGTGCATTTAAAAATCATATTCAGGAATTCTGCATATACACCTTTGTACATGCATTAGATATCATATTATAAGTCAGTATCCGCACAGTTACACCTAGCCTAATTACTGATGTATAATAGGTATAAGAACCTCACTTAGTTCCTCTAAAAAAAAGTTGGTAATGCCTTTATGTTTCTAGACACCTAAAACAGTTTGTTTACTAATGTTATTTGACAGTCCCCGTAATAATTGGTACATCTAGGCAAGCCTTAGGTTCTGGATCAACTAAAACTAATAATCTACTCTTCACACATACTGCTTGACTAACAACAGGTTAAAATCAGTATTTAGGAACTGGTACAATTCCTTCTCTAAAAAGCAGTAATAAAACTTCCTCGTTAATGCATTCTCGCCTAGACATCATGCCTTAGGTCCTGAAGTTAGAAAGGCCTTACTTGTGTTTGAGTCGTGCTAGTTATGTGCATAACCTGTGGAGGAATACTTGGGACTCATATCTGCTCCTATTTGTTTTTCCCCTTATTTGCAGTCCTAATTGTCTTTGCTTGTCGCTTAGAGTTTGTCCTTTAAACCCAGGGGTCATCCTAGTACCTCCTTTAGGATAGTAGTCCTAGCCTCCTCCGGGACTGATAGGACGGGAAGGGTAATAGCACGCAATAGAGTTCGTGACTAACACACGCTTTAATTACCTTCACGGGGTAGGAAAGGGTAGAATATGGATATGATGACCGGTGCGCTAATACCACGTGTAGCCCCTCTCTGAGGAGTGTCTATCGGGTATTGCATTGATGTGGTCCATATTGTTTCAAACCTAGGATGTCTTCCTCTCAAATGTTTTATTAGTTATTTCAAAATCAATAGCTCCAATGCTTATTTGAAATCCCCTCTTATTTGAGCCATTACTTGCTACTTGCTTATTGTACAAATTCACGAAAACCATTTGGCNCAAACCTAGGATGTCTTCCTCTCAAATGTTTTATTAGTTATTTCAAAATCAATAGCTCCAATGCTTATTTGAAATCCCCTCTTATTTGAGCCATCGCTTGCTACTTGCTTATCGTACAAATTCACGAAATCCATTTGGCCAGGAACCACAGTTGTGGATCCCGAGGGGTGCCTAATACCTTCCCCTTGGGATAATTTCAAGCCCTTACCCAATCTCTGATAATGCAAACTAGTCTCATGAGTTAATCACTTTAGGTGCCCTAACGCACCTTAAAAATCGTTAGGTGGGGACTCTTCTTTTAACCCTCTTCCTTTAAAAAGAGTTGTCATAATGTCATGCACCCGATCTCCGCTTAAGGGAAAAAGGGGGCGCGACAGTAGGCATGGTATAAGGAGCTCCCTTCTTTTGAATTCTAACTAGTTCTCTAGTTTCCCTTACTAATCTTCTCATTTTTAGGTCTTTGGAGAGGAACCTTGTCACAACCCAAACCGATGGGCCGTGACGGGCACCCGGTACCTTACCCAACCGAGTACCAACGTAGCGTATCTTTCTTATTACATTATTACATACACATGACATACGGGCCTAATAGGCCAACACAATCCTTTATAAACTCAAAACATAGGCCGACAAGTTCGTACAATCCTTTATGTACAAGACATATGTCTACAAGCCTCTAAGAGTACATAAATGTCATAAAGGTCGGGACAGAGT
>ML255740.1:0-13965 GCA_005239495.1 Nicotiana undulata
GGCACACACTTGTTGTAGTTATGTTGGTAATTTGGGGTTGTATATATTGGGCCTAGCTGTGGTCCAGCTTGTTTCTACGGCTATACCTCATATTGTTATTGTATTCCGCATTTTTATTTTTATTGTTGTTCGTTGGCTTGCCTAACCTCGCCGTTAGGCGCCATCACGACCTGGACCGGCTTCGGGTCGTGACAAGGTTCTTCTTCGCGATCGCATTATTTCATTCGCGATCGCAGTGCGTGGGAACCAGACTCTTCGCGATCGCAATCCCATTCCCGTGATCGCGATGTACATTTTCGCCCAGTTATTTAAAAAGCCAAAAATAGAATGTTCATTACAGGAATTCCATATTTTGCACCATCTTCTTCTTCTCCAAGCCCCATTGACGACCTCTAAGCCATTCTACCTCCATAACCATTTGGGTAAGTGACTTTCACTCTAAATTCTTCCATTTTCCTTCATCAAACAATAGAATGTAGGTCTAAATCATGAAATCAAAGTAGAAATTAGGGGTTTTGGGTAAAGTTAGGGTTCTGGGAATTTTGGGAAATTCAACCTCACTTTGGGGTCGGATTTCAAAACAAGTTATATATTTGGGCTCGTGGGGGAATTAGTGATCGGGTTTTGGTCCGAGCCTCGTGTTTGGACCAAGCGGGCCCGGGGTCGAATTTTGGTATTTTTCGAAGAATGCTAGGAAATGTATATTTAGGCTATGGGATTGAATTATTGAGTCATTATTGATGTTATTAAGCTAATTATGTCTAGATATTAACGTTTCGGAGTTGGATTCGAGAGGAAAAGCAGTGTTAGAGGCTTGATTTGTTATTTTTAGACCCGAGGTAAGTGTCTTGCCTAGCTTTGGTGAGGGAATAGGTATTGTGTGCTATGTGCTATGTGTTTATCATGTTCAATGCATAGGTGAGGTGACGAGTACCTACGCATTGTGTGTCAAGCATGCCCGTGAGTCTATGTTTGATGAAATTCCTGTTATTACTTCCATATTCATTATATTGTGAAATTGTCTCTACTTGGGAGTTGATTGTTGTTGAAAATCCTTGCTGATGAACTTGTGATGTAAATGGTTCGATTGAGAGACAATTATAAAGGATATATCTGAAAAGAGTGGTTATAGCTGAGACCCTCGCCGGGAAATTGTTATGATATTGACTGATAGTATTCCCCTTGACGGGTGATTTTGACTTGTGTTCCCACTATGCTGCATCCCTTGCCATTTTGATAATTGTCATTGTTATGGTGAGGAAGAGTGTAAAGCACGAAGGGTGATGTCGTGCCATGATTTACATTGGTTACATCGTATATTGCATAGTGAGGAAGAGAGTAAAAGCACGAAGGGTGATGCCGTGCCAAGATTGATATTGATTACATGCAATGAGAAAGAGGGTAAAAGCACGAAGGGTGATGCCGTGCCATGATTCATATCATTTTATATTGTACATCGCATTGTGAGGAAAAGAGTAAAAGCACGAAGGGTGATGTCGTGCCGTTATTTGCAGTTCTGGCATCTATACTTGTTACGTTAGCATTCTTGTTAACTTGCCTTTCTTGTTTGCTCCTATGTGTTAAATTGACTGCTTTATCTCACTTGTTACCCCCATTAACTGCTCCCGTGTCCCAGGTTAATGTATGTTGTCAGGTATAGCCTCGTCACTACTTCGGCCAGGGTTAGGCTCGGCACTTACTCAATACATGGGGTCGGTTGTACTACACCTGCACTTCTTTATGTTGTGCAGATCCCGCAGCCGGACCTAGTGGACAACGTTAAGGGGAGTATCCTTCAGTCCACCTTGGAGATTGCAAGGTAGACCCGCAGACGTTCGTGGGCCTTGACGTCTCCTCTATCCCTTTTTCTTCCTTCCTGTCTTTTTCATTTATTTTCAAAGACAATTGTATATAGTTATTGTTCAGCCCCTTGTTTGTAGTAATCTTTTAGTATGTTCGTGAGTTAGTGACTCCAGATGCGGGCATTGTTACAACGTATTGTATTTGTTTCTATCACTTAGTCCTGTTTTTATCTATTTCCGTATGTTAAATTAAAAAATTGCTTCTAGTAATCCTGTTAATTCAGTGTTAATTAGTTAGTGAAATTTTACACGTTGGCTTGTCTAGCGGGTTCAACGTTAGACGCAGTCACGGCCTGAAGGTGGGATTTCGGGTCGTGACAGCAGTGCTCACACCCAGATTTTTATAATCAGAACTGAGTAAGTGCATTGTGGAAAAGCCAACCCCAGTGTGTCAGAGTTCATAGGGATCCCAAGGCAGTACACACTGGAGGGGCAGAACCTAAGAACTTAATAGTAGAGTGAGAGTGCTTGACATAGTTTTGAAAATGTTTAGATAGGAAAACAGTACTAAAAAGGATCCAGCTGAGTGAAGGAGTCTTATAAAATAAGAGTTGTTTAGTAGTAAAATAAGTTAAGTAAGAATAGTGTAAACACTTGAGGAATCAAACAAAACATAAGAATAACTCAAAGCAATCAGCTTCAAAATCACTCAAATAACAGTCTTTCACACAAGGGTATTGGGAGTTGGGAACATATACAACACACATAGTGAAACACATAAGCACAGAAGTCTTTGGGATTACGGAATAGCTAACAATACAAACAATAAGGCACTATATTTCAGAATTGCTAATTGGAACATAGTTGCACTAGATCGGGTTGAACATAGAATCAGAAGTGCTTTGGGGGTTTATGGGATTGGGAGATAACTAATAATATAAACGTAGTATAGGATTGTGAATTTCGGAACAGACAGTTGAGGACATAGTTAAACAGAACTAAGTACAAAATTAGCATTACTTAGGGTAACTAATTAATTTACAAAACAGGTGCATACCAGGAACTAGGTAACAAACAGAATCATTCAAACATACATAAATAAAGTAGAGCCAGTTTAATACATACTACACAGGAATGGACAGGTTCATAACATGCTGATCATAAGTGGGATTAGGACCTAACTAATATGCTAAGTGAAACAGTGGTGTAAACAAGTTATTTACATGTTGAAAAGCCAAATAATAGACAAAAATATACTAGTAAATCAGTAAACTGAAACAGTAGAAGAACACATAGGGTTTGAACCTTGGATTTAAATCAGAAAACACCAGTTAAGCATGGTAAACTAAGTATAGAGCAGTGGAGTGCTATAATTAGCCTCGGCTTGCAGCTGGCTAATTCAATTGAAGTAGCAATTAACAAGAAACAACAAAAAGTTTTTAACTGTAATAGAGAGAGTTTTAGAACCAGTCCGTTCGTGAGTAATGAAAAGAGAAAAGAGTATATAGAACTACATAATCAATTAAGAAAATAAGTAAAGTCTCCCCTCAATTAAGGGGGTAATTGAGCAGGTAACAAATAAGGAAAGAATTCAAACAATATAGTTATAGAATAGGTAATTAGGGTAGATACATAAAGGTCCAACTGAGGAAATAACAGTAAGAATCAATTAATAATACAATCAACCACATAATAAGGAAAAACAATAATTTAAAGGTTGTAAAAAATAGAAAAAATAGTCGGTAATCAGTATAAGAGCATCAACATAGTAAATCAAGGATTCAAGAATAAAAAAATAGTACTAATATTAAGGGAAATAGTATAGACTTCCATGAATAAACGAATAAACGGAGTATAAACAGAAAGAACCAAAATCGGAAACCCTAATAAGATATTACTAGGGTAAAAATCACAAAATACTCTTATTAATCAAAGCATATCCATGAGAATCGAACACACATAGCAGAATCGTATAGCAAACAAGAAAGGATGAACTCAGAATTCTAACATAGTGTTGAAAAAATTAGGGGTTTTCAACATAACTAGTTAGGGTTAAAAGGAAACTTATAAAAAGTCGTTTAAACATAGGAGAATCATAGAATAACAAAATCAGAGAAAACCATTTTGAAGAAAAGTTCCAGAAACCCTAATTAGTAAAATGAAGCGTCGCTTTGAAAGATCGGAAGTTTTTTTAAATAAAAAGACAAGCAAAAATAACTCAAATCTATTACAGATCTAAAGAGTTAATAGAGGGAATTAGGGTTTTGAGAAAAATAAACCAGAGATAGAGAGACCGGCTTAGAAACCATAGGTCTAACAAGAAAATAGGACGATCTTACTCAATCGAGTCATGGTGGCCTAAGGATGGTGCGAACAGGCCCAGGGGTGAGCGGACCGGCCATTGGTCCCTTGCGGACCTCAAAGACAACATGAAACCCGGTCGGGTAGGATTTAGGTTTGGGCCTTTGGGCTAGTGTAATTAGGTGATTTGAGCTGGTTTTAATAGGTTATAATTGAAATGAAATGATGCTATTTGTTAAATACCAAGATAATTTAGTTACAATAATTTTATATAATAACTATTAATTATAAAAATGAATTTCATGCATAGACATATTTAAAAAAATTGATTATTTTGTGTTTCAAAATACAAAAGACTAATTTCTAGTAAAAATAGTACAAAATTATATGCTTGAGCTATAATTGCAAAGTTATTACAATTATAGCCAAAAGGTGTCAATTTGGCTATTTATGGAATACTTTGATCTTAATAGGACCATAAATAATAAATTAAATCAGGAAAGGTTTTTGAAATCATTTGTGATGCAATTTCATAATTATTTATTAGAAATAAAGTACTGGACAAATTAATAAAAATGTAAAAAAAAATTATGGAAAATAATAATTGCTACTAATGCATGATTTTGAAGGTATATATGCAATTAAAAAATATTTTGGTTAAAATTGGGTATCAACAACTGTCTTCTTTACCCGGAAAGGATGAAAGAGTTGTCGGGGTAATGATATGATGGCCAATTTTGACCGAGCGAAACAGTTTGAGGGATTTAGGCCACACTCTTGGCTTCTGAGCTGCCTACATATCCCTGGTTTTACAGGAATCAGGTCGTATGTAGTTTTGGATTTATCGGCGAGATATACCGGTGAGGTCATAGCAAGAACGGATGCAATATATAGGGATGGGTGAATGAATGGTTCATGAGAGAGGTCCGGTTTGGTATAGTTTGGGGAACTGGAGCGGGATCACTCCTGCTGGGGTAGATGTTGCTTGTCGGGTCACCTGCAAATAAGAGTACTACAAGCATATATTGTGCATAAATTTAAACATGATGTAGGTTACTGTTGGACCATGAAAGCTGCCTTCTGACGATTTGGGATGACGTCCTTTAGACCATGATGTCCCGGGCCATGAATTGTTTGATGAGGGATTCGCAGGCCATGAAATGATGTTCTCGGCCATGAAGATGGTGCCTCCGAACTATGACGCCTTTGAATAATGATATTTAAATTTGAGAGAGATCCTCAGGCCATGACATGGTGTCTTCCGGCTATGAGGATGATGCCTTTAGACTATGACGCCTTTTGACAGGTTGGCGATATTTCAGCCCATGTAATGCAATAATATTATATTGACAAGACAAGGCTTAGTCTTGCGAATTGGAGGGCAGAGCTTAGCCCGAAAGAGGAGCAAAGTAAACAATGCTCGAGAGACAGCGCTAAGGTCTCGGTGAAAGAAGGTAAATTGGAGGTAGAGCTTAGCCTCATGCAGGTATGGAGACAGAGCTTAGTCTCATGCAAAGGAAGGTACATATTAGCCTTATGCATATGTGGAGGCAAAGCTTAGCCTCATACAAGATGGAGACAGGGCTTAGTCTCATGCAAGGGAAGGCAGCATTTAGCCTTATGCAAAAGAAGGCAGGGATTAGCCTTATGCAAAATGTGGGACAGGGCTTAGTCCCATGCAGATGAAGGCAAATATTAGCCTTATGCAGAGGAAGGCAGCGATTAGCCTTATGCAGATGGAGGCAGAGTTTAGCCTCATGCAGGATGAAGGCAGAGATTAGCCTTATGCAGATGGAGGCAAAGCTTAGCATCATGCAGATGAAGGCAGAGATTAGCCATATGCACGGGAAGGCAGAGATTAGCCTTATGCACGGGAAGGCAGAGATTAGCCTTATGCACGGGAAGGCAGAGATTAGACTTATGCAGATGGAGGCAGAGCTTAGCATCATGCAGGGTGAAGGCAAAGCTTAGCCTTATGCAAGATGCGGAGGTGGAGCTTAACCTAATGCAAAGGGAAGGCAGAGATTAGCCTTGTGCAGATGAAAGCAGATATTAGCCTTATGCAGATGAAGGAAGAGATTAGCCTTATGAAATAGAATAAATAGCAAATAGTATCAAAATTTCTTAGCTGGTGGCAGATTTCGACATTGCGATTGTTGTGAGAATTGTGACTACGAAGCATGTTTATTCTTTGTGCTGATAGCAAATTTCGGCAACTACAATTGTTTTGAGAATTGTGAATTCGAAACATGTTTATCCTTTGTTCCTGCATCCAAAGAACAATTGTGTGTTCTGTAGATGGGGGGTTGATTCGTGTTCCTGTCGGCTTTGCTTGACTTTCTTGGCTTGTTCCGGTGATCCTGTTTACATCATCGGGGTAGCGTTTGTTGAATAGAGCTATTTTACAAGCAAGCATGCATGACGTTGTAAAGACATAGTAAAAAATATATTTTAAGAAACTTAGATGAACCGACGACCGTGACAAGATTCGAGACATTGCAATCTCTTATGCTACGAATTTTGAAGGTCCTCCTCAACATTTTGCCCCAGTTAGATGGGTTGGCATCTCTTACTGTTGCACATGCTACGATTGGCTAAACCTGCTTCAGAATTTTGAGGGTCCTCCTCAAATTTCTGCCCCAGTGAGATGTGTTGGCATCTCTGACTGTTGCACATGCTACGACCGTCTCAATTTGCTTCGGAATTTTGATGGTCCTCCTCAAAATTCTGTCCCAGTTTCCAATTGCAGGGGCAAATGAGATAGGGCTGCCTACGTATCCTCTCTTAAACGCGAATCAGGTCGAGCGTAGTTCAATTTACATCATTTGAGAAAAGCATAAAGAGTTACACATAGTATCGCTTGACTGCATCGGAATTTATTGGTTTTGGCCAGAATTCCGTCCATTTTTGCAAGTATAAGGGCTTCTCCTGTCAACACTCGGTGAACCATATACGGACCTTGCCAGTTGGGAGAGAATTTCCCTTTGGCTTCATCTTGATGTGGAAAGATCTTCTTTAACACCGGCTGCCCCGGTGTGAACTATCTTGGCTTGACTCTTTTGTTGAAGGCTCTGGACATCCTGATATGATAAAATTTTCCGTGACATACTGCTTTCATTCTTTTCCCGTCTATGAGGGTTCTCTTCTCATAACGGCTTCTTATCCATTCTGCATCGCTGAGTTCAGCTTCTTGTATGATTCTTAAGGAAGGAATCTCTACTTTGGCGAGAATAACAACTTCCCTACCATAAACCAGTAAGTAAGGAGTTGCCCCATATGATGTACGGACTGTGGTGCGGTATCCCAGTAAGGCAAATGATAGATTTTCGTGCCATAGTTTTTGTTTTTCTATCATCTTTCTCAATATCTTCTTGATGTTCTTATTGGCTGCTTCTACAGCTCCATTCATCTGAGGTCTATAGGTTGTAGAATTACTGTGCTTGATTTTGAAAGTCTCGCACATGGCTTTCATCAGATCACTGTTGAGATTGGAGTCGTTGTCGGTGATGATTAACTCCAAAACTTTGAATCGATAAACAATATGATCGCGGACAAAGTCTGCCACGACTTTCTTAGTCACTGCTTTGTAAGATGTTGCTTTGACCCATTTGGTGAAATAATCAATAGATACTAGGATGAACCGGTGCCCATTTGAGGCGGTAGGCTCGATCGGTCCAATGACATCCATTCCCCAGGTGGCGAACGACCATGGTGAGCTTGTTGCGTTGAGCTCGTTTGGTGGTACTTCTGCATGTACCTGACATTTGTAGAATTTTCGAACATACTGGATGCAGTCCGTTTCCATGGTCATCCAGAAATATCCGGCCCTGAGTATCTTCTTGGCCAAGACAAAACCATTCATATGTGGGCCGCAGGTCCCGGCATGTATCTCTTCAAGTAGTTCGGAAGCTTCCTTTGCGTCAACACATCTTAGTAATCCCAAGTCAGGAGTTCTTCTGTATATCGTTCCTCCGTTGTGAAAGAAATTGTTGGACAATCTCCGAAGCGTGCGTTTCTAGGTATGATTTTCATGACATTTGTAGAATTTTCGTACATACTGGATGCATTCCGTTTCCATGGTCATCCAGAAATATCCGGCCCTGAGTATCTTCTTGGCCAAGACAAAACCATTCATATGTGGACCGCAGGTCCCGGCATGTATCTCTTCAAGTAGTTTGGAAGCTTCCTTTGCGTCAACACATCTTAGTAATCCCAAGTCAGGAGTTCTTTGTATACCGTTCCTCCGTTGTGAAAGAAATTGTTGGACAATCTCCGAAGCGTGCGTTTCTAGGTATGATTTTCATGCTCTGGGTACTCTCCCTTTGCCAAGTATTCCTTGATGTCGTGGAACCATGGTTTTCCGTCTGCTTCTTGTTCAACATGGGCGCAATATGCTGGATGACTATGGATCTTTACTGGAATAGGATCAATGAAGCTCTTATCTGGATGTTGTATCATAGATGATAAAGTGGCCAGTGCATCGGCAAATGCATTCTGAATTCTACGGACGTGCTGAAATTCTGTCTTTGTGAACCTCTTTCTCAATTCCTACACGTGGTGCAAATACGCCAGTATCTTGGAATTCTTGGTAGCTCATTCTCCTTGTACTTGGTGAATAAGCAAATATCAGTCACCAATTACCAACAACTCCTGAATATTCATGTAGATGGCCATGTTGAGCCCTAGTATGCAAGCTTCATACTCTGCCATATTGTTAGTGCAGGGAAATCTGAGTTTAGCAAATACCGGATAATGTTGGCCAGTTTCCGATACTAGGACATCTCCAATGCCGACTCCCTTAAAATATGCCGCTCCATCAAAGAACATCCTTCAACCGTCATAGGATTCTGCAATGTCTTCTACTATGAACAACACTTCTTCATTGGTAAAATACCGTTTCAATGGCTCGTATTCTCCGTCCACAGGGTTCTCGACAAGATGATCTGCCAATGCCTTTCCCTTGAACGCTTTCTAAGTCACTTAGACAATGTCGAACTCACTCAGTAGGATTTTTTACTTGTCCAGCTTGCCAGTGGGCATGGGTTTCTGAAAGTTATACTTCAAGGGATCCATCCTTGATATGAGATATGTTGTGTAGGCACAGAAGTAGTGCCTCAGCTTTTGGGCTACCCAAGCTAGAGCACAACAAGTACGTTCCAGTAGAGAATATCGTGCCTCATATGGAGTGAACATCTTACTTAGATAATAGATAGTCTGTTCCTTTCGTCCTGTCTCGTCGTGCTACCCTAGAACGTAGCCAAAAGCTCCATCTAGGTAGCAAGGTAGAGTAATAAGGGTCTACCTAGCTCTGGCGGCACAAAGACTGTAACGACCCGACCGGTTATTTTGCGTATTAGGATCCCGTTCCCTTAAATGAAACCTTCCATAGCGGCTATTCATGCTTTATACTCGCGGGGTCGGGTGGATCAGGATTCGAGAGCGGTTTGAGTGATTTAGGAACACCTAATTCTTTAAAGTTGGCCTATTTGGCCAAGTTTGACTTCGGTCAACATTTTGATCAAACGACCTCAGAATCGAGTTCTGACAGCTCTAGTAGCTCCGAATGATGATTTCGGACTTGGGCGTATGTTCGACTCGGGTTTTCGATGACCCGGGAGCATTTCGGGGCCCGAAATGGAAATCAGGATTTCCTTATGTTTGAAATTTAGTTTGGGACGTGATTTTATGCTATCGAGGTCCGAACGGAATTTCGGGACCTGGAATAGTTCCGTATGGCCATTTATAGTATGTCTGCAAAATTTGAAGTCATTCCGAGTTGTATAGGTCAGTTCGGCGCATCATTATAGAAATCTAGAATTTGAAAGTCTTAAGTTATGAATTCAGGGGTTTGGGATGTGATTTTGAGTTTTAGCGTCGTTTTGAGTGTTCTGTGGGATCGAGCAAGTCCGTACAATGATTTGGGACTTGTTGGTATATTTGGACGGGGGCTCGGGTGGACCCAGGTGCCTCCCAGACCCCGCATGAGGCCAAAAAACCAGCTAAAAACACTGATGGTGCAGCTGTAGCTGGTGTGACCGCAGGTGCGCACCTTCCGCAGGTGCGGACCTTTTTCGTAGGAGCGGGACCGCAGGTGCGAACCCAGCTTCCCTGGCCATTTTCCGCAGGTGCGGCCACTTCCTCACAGGTGTGGTCCCAGGGTTGCAGGTGCGGAAACCCCTGTAGGCAGCCTGTATTTAAATGCCAAAACACGGATTTCCTTCATCTTTTTCTCACTCAACCTCCATTAAAGAGCTCTCAAGCTTGGGGAAAACCTGCCCACGACCAAGTTCTCCAAAGGTAAGTAATTTCACTTTATTCTACTAGTTCAATTCATGAATTGTCAAGGGAATTAACTACTAAATCTTGGAAAAATCTAGGTTTTGAGTAGTAAATGCGATTTTTTGGAATTTGGTGAACTATTCAATTCTTGTTATGAATTCAAGTGTAAATCAAATATTCGTGATCCTTAGGCTTCGGGTAAGTGATTCCTTTGAGAATTTCCGAAATCCGAGCGCGTGGGCCCGGGGTTGAAATTCCAAAATCCTTCAAGAATGCCTAATTTTGGGTTTATTGGTTGATTCTTCTTCTTTGAACTTAAATTGATTCAATTACGCTATAGTTGGCTAGTTGTGAGTCGTCGAGGGTAGACTTCGGAGATTGCGGGCGCATCCTTGATTCGATGAGTGATTTCGTCACGAGGTGAGTCTCCTTTCCAACCTCGTAAGGGTGAAACGTCCCCATAGGTTCCTTATTTGCTATGTGTACATGTTGTGGGGGCCGCGTACGTACCAAGTGATGAGAGTCCATACGTGGCGACTATATTGCTATGTCGGGTAGCTTTAGGATTCACGAGCATGCCTCTATGGTCCTTATTTGTACCTTGTATGTATTGCAAGTTGTGATTGTTGTTGAGATGACATGGAAAGGTGAAATATTATGATTTCAATCCCAGTTGGCTACAGTGGTATTTGCACGGTCCTGTCGGGTTCACTGTTGAGTCGGTACACATATAAGCCTATATATATAAATATGCATTTATCATTATCGAGTCAGCACACGAGTCGCATGTAAGATTCGCGACCGTGGGTAGCTTATCATTATCGAGTCAGCACACGAGGCGCAAGTAAGATTCACGATCGTGGGGAGCTTTGCATTATCGAGTCAGCACACGAGTCGCAGGTAAGATTCGCGATCGTGGGGAGCATTGCATTATCGATTCAGCACACGAGTCGCAGGTAAGATTCGCGACCGTGGGTAGCTTATCATTATCGAGTCAGCACACGAGGCGCAAGTAAGATTCACGATCGTGGGGAGCTTTGCATTATCGAGTCAGCACACGAGTCGCAGGTAAGATTCGCGATCGTGGGGAGCATTGCATTATCGATTCAGCACATGAGTCGCAGGTAAGATTCGCGACCGTAGGTAGCTTATCATTATCGAGTCAGCACACGAGTCACAGGTAAGATTTGCGATCGTGGGGAGCTTTGCATTATCGAGTCAGCTTTGCATTAGCTAACCCCGTTGTTGGGCGCCATTGCGACCTAAATGAGGATTGGGTCGTGACAACGTGGTATCAGAGCCTTAGGTTCACGCAGTCTCACGAGTCACGGGCAGACCCTGTAGAGTCTTGCGGATCGGTACTGAGATGTCTGTACTTATCTTCAGGAGGCTATAGGGTCTTATGAAACTCCTCTTTGTTCATATCCTATCGTGCAACCAATGATGTACTCAAATTTGATCTTCTACTCTCTCACAGATGGTAAGGACGCGTACTTCTCATGTTCCTGATCCGGGAGAGGCTGCTACCCCCGTCGCTCGAGGCCGTGGTAGGGGCAGGGGTAGGGCACCTGCCCGAGGCAGGGGACGAGGGCATCCCAAAGCTGTACCAGTGGCACCACTTGAGGATCCTATTATCGAGGAGCGGGATGAAATGCCTCCCGTTGCTCCTGCTCCAGCGGACTTTATGATAGCGCCAGGCTTCTAGGAGGTCATGGGGCGCATGTTGAGATTCATGGACACCATGTCCCAGACATGCGTACTTCCAGCAGATCATGCCACATCCCAGGCGGGAGGGGGAGTTCAGACCCCTACCGCTCAGGCATTCGGACAGGCAGCAACACATCACACTCCGGGTATACAGCCCGTGGGTGGAGTTCAGCCTATAGTAGCACAGCCAGATCCCAGGCCGGTTGCAGAGGGCGACCAGCAGAAGATGCTACATAGATGGACCCGGCTTCGCCCTCCAGTCTTCGGGGGTGAGCGTGGCGAGGATGCCCAGGATTTCATTGACAGGTACAGGGACATACTACATAATATGAGGATATTGGAGTCGCATGGGGTAGACTTCACTACATTTTAGCTTGAGGGTCGAGCTCGCCGCTGGTGGCAGTCATATGTTCTTAGCAGGCTAGCGGATTCTTCTCCTGTCACGTGGAGTCAGTTTACACAGCTATTTCTGGATAGATACATTCCGCCTTCTGACAGGGAGGAGCTTCGGGGTCAGTTTGAGCAGTTAGAGCAGGAGCAGATGTCCGTGACTGATTATGAGGCGAGGTTTTCAGAGTTATCCCGCTATGCTCTCATGATATTGACCACTGATGCCTAGAGGGTGCGGCGGTTTGTGGCAGGTTTACATCCAGGTATCAGGACCTCTATGGCCAGAGAGGTAGAGATGGGTACCCCGTATCAGCTTGTAGTCGAGATAGCTCGACGGATTGAGGGATACCGACTGAGGAGCAGGGAGCAGGGTCAGCAGGACAACAGGGCCAGATTCTCAGGTGATTTCAGGGGCGCTCCAGCTAGGGACAGGGGTCAGTTCGAAGGCGGTCAGTTCAATAGGCCTTCATATACAACACCTCCACTACCTCCCAGGGGTGTTCCAGCGAGGCATCAGTTCAGCGCCATGCCAGAGCGCTCCTACCGTCCTCCAGCCATCCACAGTTTATCCAGTGGTTACTCCAGCCATCAGAGATCCTCCGGTTCCTATTTCAGTGCTGTGTCAGATGATTCTCATCGCACTCCGGCCATTCGGGACTCTTACTCCACAGGATAATAGGATATGTCACATTTGAGATGCTACGTGTGTGGGGACTTAGGCCACGTGAGGAGGGATTTCCCCCACTATCGGGGCAAGCCCGTGCAATAGAGTCACCAGCCTATGATTTCAGCACCAGCAATTCGACCACCCAGGGGTGGGGGTCAGGTTGGCAGGGGCCGTCCAAGAGGGGGAGGCCAGTCAGGAGGGGGTCAGTCAGCTCGAGCTCGTTCTGGGGGAGCTCAGTCTTCAGGTGCTACAACCAAATTCTATGCTGTTCCGGCCAGATCAGATGCAGTGGCCTCAGACGCCGTAATCACAGGTATTATCTCAGTATGTGGTAGGGAGGCTTCGGTACTATTTGATCCAGGATCCACGTATTCATATGTTTCAGTACTATTTGCTCATTTTCTGGATGTCCCTCGTGAGTCCTTGGGTTCTCCTATATATGTGTCCACTCCTGTGGGCGATTCTGTGGTGGTAGANTCTATCTCCTTATCATGTTGTGTTAGATTGCCATGCCAAGACAGTCACTTTAGCCATGCCTGAGTCGCCTAGGCTAGAGTGGAGAGGTTCTTCAGTTAGTGCATCCAGCCGAGTCATTTCCTTCATGAAGGCTCGGCATATGGTCGAGAAGGGTTGTTTGGTTTACCTTGCTTATGTGTGGGACACCACCGCTGAGTCTTCGACCATTGATTCAGTGTCGGTGGTACAAGAGTTTTCAGACGTATTTCCTTCAAATCTTCCAAGCATGCCTCTAGATCGAGATATTGATTTCGGTATTGATTTAGCTCCAGATACTCGGCCTATTTCCATTCCCCCATATCG
>MDKH01081011.1:0-14352 GCA_005239495.1 Nicotiana undulata
GGGAAGGTATTAGGCACCCCTCAGGATCCACAACTGTGGTTCCCGGCCAAATAGTTTTCGTGATTTTGGACAATAGACAAATAACAGGTAAGACTCAAATAAGAGGGGATTTCAAATAAGTTTGGAAGTTATTAAATTTTGAAAGAACTAATAAAACATTTGAAAGAAAGACATCCTAGGTTCAAACAATATGGATCACATCAATGCAATACCCGATAAACACTCCTCAGAGAGGGGCTACACGTGGTATTAGGGCACCTGTCATCATATCCATATTCTACCCTTTCCCACCTCATGAAGGTAATTAAAGCATGTGTTGGTCACGAACTCTATTGCATGCTATTACCCGTCCCATCCTATCAGTCCCGTAGGAGGCTAAGACTACTATCCTAAAAGGAGGTACTAGGCTGACCCCTAGGTTTAAAGGACAAAATTCTAAGCGACAAGCAAAGACAATTAGGACTGCAAATATGGGAAAATCACATAGAGGCAAATATGAGGCTCAAATATTCTTCCACAAGTTATGCACATAATTAGCACGGCTCAAACACAAGTAAGGTCCAAATTCAGTTCCTAGGCATGGTGTCTAAATGATAATGACGAATACCAAAATTTTCACATAACTCAGAGAGAAAGTCCTAGTCATGGATTGCCTACTGATTTCAGCATACTGGTAGTTAAACACGATCACAAAGATAATCCTGATTATATACTTAGTGAGTCGATTACCTAAGGCTTGCCTAGGCGTAAAATATCATGCAGTAGTTGTACATATTTGGTAAGGTTTCAAATTGCCAGTCCTAAGAGCATGTGATTCTAAGTGTTAACCAAAGCCTGGTTGCCAGTTTATTAGGACAGGGACTGTTTTAGACATGTGTTTAGGATAAGTGTAGTAAGTGTTGGCCCATGTCACTGAATGGGTTTTGAAGTTTGACAAAAGGTGTCCAGTTGAACCAGGTCCACCATAGCATAGACTTCTGAATGAAGCAGTTGGATCACAAATCATACAAGTCTGGGAGATATTAGTGATTGCTAAGTATCAAAGAACTTATAGAATGTCTCCTAATACGAAAAGGTTTGTCACGACCCAGAATCCTAATCTAGGCCGTGATGGCGCCCAACGACGGGGTTAGGCAAGCAAATATGAATTACACCAAGCGTTACCCTTCCCATTTGATTAAACAAGTCGATAATTACCAATTTTAAATAGTTAAAACACAATGATAGTTGGATGCAAAATAAAAGCATAACACTAAGTGGCCAAAATAAAGCATATGCATGCCTATACAACCCAAAACCCAAAATATATATATACACTACGCGTGGGCCAGGAACTAGTGTCACGAGTGTCATGGGCATACTAACGGAATATACAAAGGAAAGTAATATATATAAAAATCCACAGTCTGAATGAAATAGACGGGGAAAATAACAAAAAGTAAGTGAAGACTCCATGGTGCTGCTGGAAATCGCCAAAGGAGACAACTCACCGTGAAGTCAAGTCCACAAGCTCAGGACCTATCTCTGGTACAATAACCAGAATCACCGGCCTCAGAACCTGTACAGTTAAGTACAGAAGTGCAGCATGAGTACATATTAAAATAAATATGTACCCAGTGAGTATCCCGCCTAAACTCGAAGAAGTAGTGACGAGAGGTCGACTCGATACTCACTAAGGTCCATCAGTAATAACATATGATAAAATATAATGAAATAAAGTAGCATGTCAGGGAAATAAGCAACAAGTACGTATCAAGAGCAGAAATCCAAACAACTACTGAATTAAGCAATAATGCACTTTCAACGGTAAGACCACCGAAACGAAAACATAAACACCAAGTCTTAGATCCGCCGTGGCGTACGGCCCGCTCTCATAAGATACTTTCTAAACTCGCTGTGGCGTACGGACCGATCCCATATATATTTCAAGTACTTTTGAACACTGCCGTGGCGTACGACCCTATACCATATATATCACAATTACTTTCAACTCTGCCGTGGCGTACGACCCGATCCCATATATATCACAATTACTTTCAACTCTGCCGTGGCGTACGGCCCGATCCCATATATTTCACAATTACTTTCAACTCTGCCGTGGCGTACGGCCCAATCCCATATATTTCACAATTACTTTCAACTCTGCCGTGGCGTACGGCCCGATCCCATATATATCACAATTTACCATAAAGCCTCAGAGGAACAATACTATACAAAACATAATCACCGAGTACACGTGGCGTCACAATGAATCACATGAAGCATTACAAGGAAGCATATAAGGCATTACGAGGAAGCATATAAGACATGATGTGGTCCTAACTACCCGGACATAATAATGATAGCCGCTGCGTATGGACTCTCTTCACTTGGTGCGTACGTAGACCCCAAACAATTTACACATAGCATATACATCACCTATGAGGACAATTCCCTCTTACAAGGTTAGAAAGGAGACTCACCTCGTGCCGAATCTACCCCTCGGACCACAATTGCGCCCGAAACACCGAACTCTACACCCAAGGACTCGCAACTAGCCAAAAGGTATACAATAATATCAATGCATGCACAATGCGGGAAGTTATCTTAGCTATTCAATAAAATCGCTATTCTTGAAGAATTCCCAAATTCCAATCTCGGTCCCGCATGATCAAATTCCGAAAATTCTCGAAGGGATCACTCACCCATAGCCTAAGGATCATTAAGGTGTGATTTCTACTTGAATTCAAGGCCTAAAATGGAAAATCACTAAATCCCCAAGCACCCTAAAGTTACTACCTAATTCTATGATTTTAGATAATTTAGTAGGGAATTTAACTAGGAATTAATGTTTGAAACTAGTAAAACCATGGAATTTACTTACCTCAATAACAGTGGTGGAAGCTTCCTTGAAGAGCTCTTTAAAAACTTGGGGAGGAAGATAAAAATGGACAGACCTCTGCGATCGCGGCAGAGGTGCTGCGATCGCGAAGAACAAACTCACCCGGCCCAGATGCGACTCAATGCGATCGCAAGAAAAGACTGCGATCGCAAAGGTGTGGAACCCAGACCTCTGCGATCGCGGCAGAGGTGCTGCGATCGCGAAGAACAAACTCACCCGGCCCAGATGCGACTCAATGCGATCGCAAGAAAAGACTGCGATCGCAAAGGTGTGGAACCCAGACCTCTGCGATCGCAAAGGGGAGGCTACGATCGCAGAGAACAATCAACAGCCCAGCAAAATCCTTCTCCACGACTGCAACCCACCTTCTGCGATCGCAGAGAAGGAAACCAGATAGCAGAAATTTCTGGTTTTTCTAACTTAGCTCCCGGGGGTCTAAAACACACCCGAGCCCCTTGGAACCCCGTCCAAATGCACCGGCAAGTCTGTATTCATGATGCGGACTCGCTCGAACTTCCGAAACATGAAAAAAAACAACGAAACTCAAAATTCGACCCCAAAACCAAATTGAATCAACTTAAGAACTTAAGAAATTCTAGAATTCACTTCAATGCGCCGAACCGACATATACTACTCGGAATGACTTCAAATTTTGCAGACAAGTCATAAATGACATAACGAAAATATTCCCGATCTCGGAATTTCATTCAAACCTCGATAACATAAAATCACATTTCAAGCCAAATTTCAAATTCTTTGAAAATCCTCAAAACTTCATTAACTCTAAATTTCCCAATTTTGAGCCAAAACTCGTCAAATCAAGTCCGTTTCTTACCAAATTTAACAGATAACTTAAATAACATATATTGAACCTGTTCCGGGCCCCGAAACCATAATACGGGCCTGGCAGCACAGGTTTCACATTAAGGTTCACTTTCATAAGTCTTTATTATTTTCAAAAAACAACTTTCTTTAAAAATTTATTTCTCGGAATTGGGTCCTCGAAATTCGATTCCGGGCATACGCCCAAGTCCCATATTTTCCTACGGACCTTCTGAGACTGCCAGATCACGGGTCTGGGTCCGTTTACCAAAAATGTTGACCAAAGTCAACTTTATTCAATTAATTATCATAAATTCCACTCTTTATCAGGTTTCCACATAAAGGCTTCCCGGCTATGCGTCCGGGCTGTGCACGCACATCGAGGTGAGATTAACGGAGGCTTTCAGGGCCTCGAAACACAGTCATAATTAAATTTACATAAGATGACCTTTTGGGTCATCACAATCTCTCCCTCTAAAACAAACGTTCGTCCTCGAACGGACGTAGGATCGTACCTGAAGTGCTGAATAGCTGCGGATACCTGCTCCGCATGTCCTCCTCGGACTCCCAAGTCGCCTCATCGACTGGTCGGCCCCTCCACTGTACCTTTACGACAGAAATTCTCTTAGACCTCAACTGGCGGTCCTGCCAATCAATAATAGCAACTGGCTCCTCTTCGAAGCCCAACTTCTCATCTAACTATATAGTGCTGAAGTCAATCACGTGAGAGAAATCGGCATGATATCTCCGGAGCATGGATACATGAAAAACCGGATGAACTCCTGATAAAGCAGGAGGTAAGGTGAGCTCATAAGCAACCTCCCCGACTCGCCTCAACACCTTGAAAGGGCCTATAAACCTGGGGCTCAGCTTGCCTTTCTTCTCGAATCTCATAACGCCCTTTATCGGCGAAACCTTCAACATAACCTTATCTCCCTCCATAAACGCTACATCACGCGCCCGCTGATCTGCGTAACTCTTCTGTCTGGACTGAGTTGTGCGAAGTCTCTCCTGAACATTCTTCACCCTATCCAACGCATCTCTCACCAGATATGTGCCATATCACTTGGCCTCGCCAGGCTCAAACCACCTGATAGGAGAACGACATCGCCGACCATATAAAGCCTCGAATGGAGCCATCTCGATGCTGGACTGGTAACTGTTATTGTAAGAAAACTCCGCCAAAGGCAAGAACTGGTCTAACTGACCGCCAAAATCAATCACACAAGCCCTGAGCATATCCTCCAATATCTGAACTGTACGCTCCGACTGACCATCAGTCTGAGGGTGAAATGCTGAGCTGAGATCTATCTGAGTGCCCATCTCACTGTGCAATGCTCTCCAGAAGTGCGAGGTGAACTGAGGACCTCGATCTGATATAATAGACACCGGCACACCGTGCAACCGGACTATCTCCCGAACATAAATCTGGGCCAACCTCTCTGTAGTATAAGTAGTAGCCACATGAATGAAATGCGCCGATTTGGTCAATCTATCCATAATGACCCAAACCGCGTCAACCTTCCGCAAAGTCCGTGGCAACCCAACCACGAAATCCATAGTGATGCGTTCCAATTTCCACTCAGGAATGGTCATCTGCTGAAACAAGCCTCCTGGCCTCTGGTGCTCGTACTTGACCTGCTGACAATTGACGCACCTTGCCACATACTGCACTATATCCTTCTTCATCCGCCTCCACCAGAAGTGTTGCTTCAAATCACGGTACATATTCGTCGCACCCGGATGAACAGAATACCGAGAACTGTGGGCCTCTTCTAGAATTCTCTTCCTCAGGCCATCAATATTAGGAACACATAAACGGCCTTGGAGCCTCAAAACACCATCCTCGCCCAAAGTAACCTCCTTGGCCCTGCCCTGGACCACCGTATCCCGAATTTCTGCAAGGCATGGATCATCAAACTGCCGAGCCTTAATCTCCCCTAATAATGAAGACTGAGCAACTACATGAGCCAAAACTCGACGAGGCTCCGAAAGGTCCAATCTCACAAAGCGATTTTCCAAGGACTGAATGTCCCAGGCTAAAGGTCTCTCCTCAGCTGCAATGTAGGCCAAGCTACCCATACTCGCTGCCCTCTTGCTCAAAGCATCTGCTACTACATTCGCCTTGCCCGAGTGATACAAAATAGTGAGATCATAGTCTTTTAACAACTCGAGCCATCTCCCTTGCCTCAAATTAAGGTCTTTTTGCTTAAACAAATGTTGCAAACTGCGGTGGTCTTTATAAACCTCACAAGACACACCATACAAGTAGTGCCTCCAAATTTTCAAAGCATGAACAATCGCTGCCAACTCCAAGTCGTGCACAGGATAAATCTTTTCATGAACCTTCAGCTGGCGCAAAGCATAAGCAATAACCCTGCCATCCTTCATCAACACACATCCCAACCCGACGCGCGAAGCGTCGCAATACACAGTATACATCCCAGAACTGGAAGGCAACGTCAGAACTGGTGCTGAGGTCAAAGCTGAATTGAGCTTCTAAAAGCTCACCTCACACTCGTCGGACCACCGAAACGGGGCATTCTTCTGAGTCAATCTGGTCAATGGAACTGCAATAGAAGAGAAACCTTCCACGAATCGACGATAATAGCCTGCTAGGACCAAGAAACTCCTGATCTCTGTAGCTGAAGTAGGACCCAGCCAACTCTGAACCGCCTCAATATTCTGAGGATTAACCTTGATACCTTCTCCGGATACCACATGCCCCAAAAATGCCATAGAATCTAACCAGAACTCGCACTTGGAGAACTTAGCATACAACTTCTATTCCCGCAAGGTCTGGAGCACAACTCTCAAATGCTGCTCATGCTCACCCAAGATCCGCGAATAAATCAAGATGTCATCAATGAAGACGATGACGAAGGAATCAATATACAGCCTGAATACCCTATTCATCAAGTCCATGAATGTTGCTGGGACATTAGTTAAACCAAAGGACATCACCAGGAACTCATAATGGCCATTTCTGGTACGAAATGTAGTCTTCGGAACATTTGAAGCCCGAATCTTCAACTGATGATAACTCGATCTCAAATCAACCTTTGAAAACACACGAGCACCCTGCAACAGGTCAAATAAATCATCGATGCGCGACAGATGATACTTATTCTTAATAGTAACCTTATTCAGCTGGCGGTAGTCAATACACATCCGCATAGACCCATCATTCTTCTTCACAAATAGGACTAGAGCACCCCACAACGACATACTCGGCCTGATGAACCCCTTAGCCAACAACTCCTCACGTTGCTCCTTTAACTCTTTCAACTCCTTAGGAGCCATACGATATGGGGGAATGGAAATAGGCTGAGTATCTCGAGCTAAATAAATACAGAAATCAATGTCTCGATCTGGAGTCATGCCTGGAAGATCTGAAGGAAATACGTCTGAAAACTCTCGTACCACCGGCACTGAATCAATGGTCGAAGACTCGGCGGTGGTGTCCCGCACATAAGCAAGGTAAGCCAAACAACCCTTCTCGACCATATATCGAGCCTTCAGGAAGGAAATGACCCGGCTGGAGGCACTAACTGAAGAACCCCTCCACTCTAGCCTAGGCGACTCAGGCATGGCTAAAGTGACTGTCTTGGCATGGCAATCTAACACAACATGATAAGGAGATAGCCAATCCATTCCTAGGATAACCTCAAAATCAATCATATCCAGCAATAAAAGATCTGCTCTGGTATAGAGACCGCAGAAAGTGATCATACAAGACTGGTAGACCCGGTCTACCACCACAGAATCGCCCATAGGAGTGGACACATATATAGGAGAACCCAAGGACTCACGAGGGACACCCAAAAAATGAGAAAATAGTACTGAAACATATGAATACGTGGATCCTGGATCAAATAGTACCGAAGCCTCTTTACCACATACTGAGATAATACCTATGATTACGGCGTTTGAGGCCACTGAATCTGATCTGGCCGGAATGGCATAAAATCTGGCTGAGGCTCCGGAGGACTGAACTCCCCCAGAGTGAACAGGAACTAACTGACCTCCTCCTGACTGGCCTCCCCCTCTAGGACGACCCCTGCCGACCTGTCCTCCACCTCGAGGTGGCCGGACTGCTGGTGCTGAACTCCTAGTCTGATAACTCTGCTGCACTACCTTGCCCCGATACTTGGGACAATACCTCCATGTATGACCCGGATCCCCACACTCGAAACAACCTCCTGACACTACAGCCCGATGCCCTAAAGAGGAAGAACCCTGAATAGCCGGAGGGCGGGGTGAACCCTCTGATAACCCACTGAAATAGGAACCAACTCTTATCATCATGCACCACGACTTAAATATGATATGTTACCCTCATGGCCCGTTGGGACCTGAACCACCGTCTTACCCACATTTAATAGCATAATATGTTAAAGTGGACTCAGCTTTGAACCTTTCAAATATTAATACCGTCTACCATTTGTAGTGATCGATTGTTTCTTTGCAAAACCTCAAACATTATTCAACGATATCAACCACAAATGATAGAAAATATTAACCCACCTTTCGGGAGTACGTTTGCAAGTCTTAACAATCAGAAAAGGTCTCCAAATTGTAAAGATCCTGAAATCTAAAGAAGTAAAGAATAATTGCACAAAATAATTAATGATATAAATGTTACCTGCATCAGAAATGTATACTATCTTAATCTCTCGGTATTCGATAACTTATTGAGCTACTGGTACCTGGTTACCAATATCTTCAATTCTGAAAAAGAGTTCTCTCTAAATTCCATTATCGTGGGCAATAGAAATAATATAGTATTGTGCATTAAACCTTTATATTTGAATCACCAACTCATTGGCACATCATTAATGTCAATTTTAACGTTGTAGACTCGACTTCCGGTTATGGCTGTATTCCACTTACTAGCATACAATTTTAGTTCCATCATGGAACTTCCATGTGTGTGCATATCTATAGTTATTTATATATTTATGGCGAGAACCCTGTAGTATCTTGGTGTTCAATAAGTGGCTAGTTTATTTTACTTTCTGTACAATACGAAGCAAATTGAACATTGATATGGTATACGAAATGTTCACATTTTTACAGGCTTAACCAAATTGATTTAAGGTTGTCGGTCATTTTTTATTTTCATCGTCAAATAAATTATTTTCTTATTTAGTTAGAGTTTCGTGCTGATAACGTGTTAAGAAACTAAATTCAAAGTAATACTATAAAACAAGAAAATACACAAGAGTGTAGAGAGAAAGAAAGGAGAGATTCTTATTTCATAAAGTGATTTCCAAGTATATACAATGTGATGCCCAAACCCTCTATTTATAGGATGATATATGTAATATAAAGAGATGCCATAAACATGATATTAACTATTGAGATCATGAAGATCATGAAGGAGGTTATGCAGGTGTGAGAGTTACAATCATAATGATATGAAGCAGTAAGAAATTAATAAAGAAGAATAATGGGGTAATTTCTTTAAGAATTATAATCATCCACTAATAATATTTCATAACAAAAATAATAATTGTAGTATAAGAAATTATAGTAAAAAGAAGCGGAGGGTTCAAACCACATTAAAAATGAAAAAAGAAGGACAAAGAATCACGTTGTGGGACCCACGGTCCAGAACATTCTTAAAGAATTGTTTGTCCGTTCTCAAAAAGAAAACAGAGGTTTTATCAATGTGCTAACCAATTTTGCATTCTCCTACCAAGCTTGTTTCTCCCTTTCTATTAATCAAATCATGATTCTTTTTTCCCTTTTTCTGATTATTATATTTGTTACTTATTGCAATCCCGATATAGAGAGTAACATGGCAGCAGTTCCTGCCCCTGCATGTCTCTTCACATGTCACCCTTAGCTAATGTGTTTCTTTTATTTTCCATTTTCAGCTTCTTCCTAATATTATTTTTTGTACTGATGCCCTGTAAAAGAATATATTTAAAATAGGAACCAATTTGTTTTTCCTTCTTATTACTTTATGAAATCTCGGGAATACACTAAATTACTATATCGGTATTTAAATTAAAATTTTGAATATTAATTATCAACATGCAAATAATATTAACTGTTTACCCTTAGAATCAGATAACAATCAAAAATTTATAAGTGGTTTTAAAGATACGTAATTTCACTTGGCATAAATTGAGAATTAATGTTAGGAATTGACTGTAAAATAAAGCAAACCAATATGAAGTGCAGTTTGACCCTCGAGCTGGATCACCCTCGAACCAAATAAATGTCTAATTGAAAAGGATAAACTGAATAGCAGACTAAGAGAGCTTAAGAGAGAAAATGTATTATATTGCTTTGTTATGTGTGAATGTGATGATTACAAAATGATTGGAATCCCCCTTTATATAGTAGAGGAATTCTACTCAAGGTACAACTCTAATTACAGAAGGAAATCCCATGATAGGCTCATAACCGATCTTGATCTGATACGTGCCGAGATTTCCGCCACGATCCTTGCCCAATCATGGATATCTCGGCTTTCCGTTATTCAACTCGGCAAGCTTTCTTCGGTCTTGCTCGATGCCTATCTCGTTTGGTCTCGTCCTCGGCTGGTCTCGGTCTCAACTGGTCCTCGAATTGCAAGCTTGGCAATATGTCTTCATGTTGTGATATGACGTAATACGGGACCGATCCTCGGCCTACCATCCTGGTCTCGATTAATCATACAAAAATCGGGCAAGACCGATTTTGACCGTATACAGATAGTCCCCTCGTTTCTCAGAAGTAAGATGACGAGAAACGACATGAATCTCCGAGCTTCATTTTTTTGATTGATGACGTCATTGGCTGACTTGATCATGTCGTAAGCAGCGAAACGTCCCGTCGGTTAAGTGACCAAGACATTAAATGCCTGTCAGGCGTTGGTCAGCCACCAGGCAGCTCTGAACCGTCGCCTTCAACCTATAAAACTTCGATTCTTTCTTCATTAAAACCTTTACAACCATTACCTTATCTGTTTTTGCTCTCAAAGAAATCTTGCTTCTCACCTTTCATACCCAATTTTTCTGAATTCTAATTGATTTCTTCACTATCCACCTTTCAAAAATGGCAAATCCATCCAAAACCATGCCTCAGAAAGAGGCTCCGTCTTCATCGCGCCCTGCCAGCGGTGTAGTTGCAGCGGAGGCCCCCTTGAGGAATATGTTCCGACGGGGTGCCCGACAGTTGCTGACTTCAAAATAGATAAAACCCCTTCGGTACCAGGCCGATGCGAACCGATGTCAAGGTACATTTGCACCATCATCGAGGGCCTCCTTGATAAGGTTAAAGAAGAGTGCAACTGGGTAAACAAGGACATGGTCGTTCCCTCCCCAGAGGAATCGAACACCACATATGTAGAGGGGTACTTGCGTGTTTACACTTACCCCTTTACATTCAGTCCCCTAGATCCCGTGATAGTGGCCTTCTGCAAAAGGTATAATGTTACCTTAGGCAGATTCACCCATCGTTCTAGAGGATCGTCGTCCTCCCCCATTTTTTCTCCAGCAAAATCGAGGGTTGCTTCTTTACCCTCGACCATCTAATGCGTTTATACAGTCCCCGGACCTTTCGAGGGTTAAT
Organism: Nicotiana undulata; assembly: GCA_005239495.1. Taxonomy (NCBI): domain Eukaryota; kingdom Viridiplantae; phylum Streptophyta; class Magnoliopsida; order Solanales; family Solanaceae; genus Nicotiana; species Nicotiana undulata. Next base: position 11,270 of record MDKH01081011.1, read on the forward strand.
CAAGCTCTCGCCTAGGGCCAGCAAAGCCCCGTTCTCCAATCTCGATGAAACCTGCGACCGAGGCTAGATAGGCAAGTTTGTCCGAATAAGGACATCAGACTTGATCCTTGCCGAAGATATGCCATTCCTGGAGAAGTGGAATTTTAATCGTAAGTGTATTTGCCTTGATTGTCCGTTTTTCCATTCCTATTTTCTTTGATCGTTGCTCCCTTCTGCTTTGTTATTCCAGTCGTGGCCCAAATACCAGACTCGATTCCGAGGTTAAAAAGATGGGTCGAGGATCTAGTATCTCTGAGGTCCTACTCTGAACGGGCTTGGAAGAAGCTTTCCAAAGGCCGTTGAGAGGCTTGTAACCATGGTAAGATTTTGCTTCTAAATTGTTAACCCTTTTAGTATTTCTTAAACTAACTTGCTTTCCTTTTCTTCTCAGGTCTCGGGAGGGACGTCCCGATGAGGCATCCTTTTGATGATGAAGAAGTCCTCCCTCAACCACCATCTCCAAAGCCGGTTAAGGAGAAAACAAGAAAAAGGGCCTCAAGTCTGTTGGGCTCGGAAAACAAGAGGCTGGCGAGGAAAACTTTTAAGCCTACGAAAAATGTCACTGCCTTATCCATGGAACCGGTCTGTTGGTTAATGGACGAGTACGAAGATGAGGAGAAATAAGAAGAAGATGCTGGGCTGGTGACTCGCCTGCGGGGTCCAGTACGGAAGTCCTCCGAACCGGAGGCAATCAATAAAGGGACTTCAGCCGAGGTCCCTGAACCATAAGTCACTCCGTCTCCGGCGAAGACAGGAGAAATAGAGATAAAGATCCCCCAAGCATCGGAAGAGGCTCCTAGGGTCGAACCTGGGGTGGTAGATATTTCGGATACCCCCAGGTTTCTGATGCCATGATCCAAGAGGAAAACATGTTTAAGGGGCAACATGTAGACCACCATAGCTTTTTTGTCGGGCTAGAGAGAGCTACTTCCGAAGAGATCCCCGGTTTTGGCGATCTATCGGTCCCGAGAAGATACCATCGCCGGGGGTAACTGGGTCTCCGCCAAGTTCGAAGTTTGTAGATCAATTTCCAGCTCCAAGGGCCAATCTCAATCGCAAACGACATTTGGTGTTGATCATCCCCAAAGATGCTCGGGTTTTCTCCCCCCTAGTCGGGATTGCCAGCTATTTGAGGGTCCTGGTGACCGAAGAAGATCATGCAGTGATGAATGTCGTGGGGGCCACTTGCTTGTTTAACGAGGCCTAATATGCACTAAATCGGGTAACCTTCAGACTCTACTTCACACGTTTTTTGGTACTTGTTGATTTTTCATTACACTTCTTATTTTACTTGGGTAGGCTTCGGTGTTGCACCATGAAGCCTTTATCAGAGTCCAAGAGGAGATAAGGCCGAAGTTCGGAGCCTTAGCGTGAAGAACAATACTTACCGGCTCCTCAGCGTAAGACTCCAAGCCGATCTGGTCGCAGCATGGGAGGAGCATACCGACATGGCCGAACAAGTATTCCGGATGCTCAACGTCAGTGATGCTAAGTTAGAGATAACAACTAATGATCCAATTTTACAGATCTGTCAGAGGCTCGAGTAAATTGATCAACTCAGAAAGTAGGTGGATGACGTTCGGGCCGAGGCCGATGTTTTTAAAAAGGAGCATGGACGTTTTGAACACTATGTGCCATTCAGGCCTAGTTGGAGTCGGCTGAGACTCAGCTTCGAGCTGAAAAAGAGAAGAACTCGGTGCAAACCTAGAAGATCGGGGAGCTCCAGTCCCAAGTGGATTCGGCCAACAACTAACTCGTGGAGGCTAAATCCGAGGTGGTCAAATCTGGCATCCATGCCAATGAAAAGGTGGCCTAGTTCAAAGCTGATGCCGAGGCCATCAAGACCAAAGCCAGAAGCATGATTGACCATGTGAAGTGGAAAGCTTGGAGGGAGGCCCTAGAAGATTCTTAAGCCCAAGATTTCAATATCGCGGCCGAGATTGATAACGCCCGAGCAGAAGAACACCAAGCTCGGAGGTTGGTCTCTCCCGAGGATGATTCCGATGAGAAAGAAGAAGAAGCTCTCGACCGTTTGATTGGGTCCAAGGCATTTTGCTAGGGGGACCTCCAAACATTTTACGGTATAGAGTTTCACGAACTAGGCAGTACCGTGCAGCTTTCCGGCGAAGTGCTTGAGCTGCTTTTTTGTCATCAGGCATGGTACCATTCTGCAAAAAATTCACAATTTCGTTTCTCCAATCCCAGGTTAGGTTGTTAAATGTTACCTCATTTTTTTCCTGGCCGATTGCTGAATGAAATAGGTGTACGACAATTGCATTGTCTTTATTTGTTACGTCGGTAACTGCTACGAGGTTAGCCAATGCATCCGCTTATGCATTTTCCTCCCTAGGTATTTGCATGACTTTCCATGACTGGAATTGCCTTGCTATATCTCGTGCCTTTTCCAGATATTGTTACATCCGAACCTCTCTACGGTATAAGTTCCCTATATCTGGTTTACCACTAGATGAGAGTCACTTTTGATCACGATATTCTCAATTGAGAGTTCTCGTGCCAGTTCAAGCCCTGCAATGATAGCTTCGTACTCTGCTTCATTGTTAGTTATGGGATAACATTTAATGGCTTGTCGTATCTTTTCACCCGTGGGTGATATTAAAATAATTCCTAAGCCGACTCTTTTTACATTAGAAGAGCCGTCAGTAAATAGGGTCCATATTCCTGGATTAGTCCCGTTGAAGAGTTGTATCTATTTTTCTACTTAGGGATTATGCTAGTATTGAAATCAGTGACGAAATCAGCTAAAATTTAAGACTTTATTATAGTCCTAGGCTGATATACAATGTCATGTTCGCTTAATTCTATTGCCCATTTAGCTAATCTCCTTGATAACTCTTGTTTATGTAAAATATTCCTCAGTGGATATGAAGTTACAACGTTGATTGAGTGACTTTGAAATTACGGCCTTAATTTTCTGGATGCCATGATTAGAGCTAAGGCCAATCTCTCTAGAAGAGGATATCTAGTGTCATGACCCCAAATCCTAATAGGTCGTGATGGCGCCTATCGTGGAACTAGGCTAGCCA
>ML255742.1:10181-59874 GCA_005239495.1 Nicotiana undulata
TAGAATTTTCTACCCAATGTTCCCATGATTTGATATTTTAATAGGTAAACTAGTTGGATTTCCATAATTAATCCATGAATTTAGAGAGGAAATTACACTAACCTTGAGGAACTTGACCTTGGACAGCTTTTCCCTAGCTTTGAGGAGCTTTAATGGAGGTTGGGTATTGAAAATGAAGAAGAAAACCCGTAATTGGGCATTTAAATACTGCCCAGGAAATGCTTAACTGCGATCGCGACACTAGGCCTGCGATCGCGAAGGGCAACTGGACTGACCTCCGCGATCGCATCAGAGGTCCTGCGATCGCAAAGACCATCTGGTCTGACCTCTGCGATCGCGGCAGAGGTCCTGCGATCGCGATGAACAATTTCACCCGGCCCAGCTGCGACTCAATGCGATCGCGTGAAAGGGCTGCGATCGCGAAGCTTTAGGGCCCGGACTTATGCAATCGCAAGGGGAAGGCTCCGATCGCAAGGGGAAGGCTGCGATCGCAGAGAACAATCAGCATCCCAGCAAAACCCTTCTCCGCGATCGCAACCCACCTTCTGCAATCGCAGAGAAGGAAACCAGATAGAGAAATTTCTGGTTTTTCCAACTTAGCTCCCGGGGGTCTAAAACACCCCCGAGCCCCTCGGGACCCCNTCGAACTTCCAGAACATGAAAAGCAGCAACGGAACTCAAAATTCAATCCCAATACCAAATTATTCAAACTTAAGAACTTAAGAATTCTAGAATTCGCTTCATTACGCCGAACGGGTCTATACTACTCGGAATGACCCCAAATTTTGCAGAAAAGTCATAAATGACTATACAAAACTATTGTCGGTCCCGGAATTCCATTCGGACCTCGATAGCATGAAGTCCCGTTCCAGGCCAAATTCTAAACTTAAGGAAATCCTGATTTCCATTTCGGGGGTCGAAACGCTCCCTGGTCATCAGAAACCCGAGCCGAACATACGCCCAAGTCCGAAATCATCATACGGAGCTACTGGAGCTGTTAGACCTTGATTCCGAGGTCGTTTGCTCAAAATGTTGACCGAAGTCAAACTTGGCCAAATAGGCCAACCTTAAGGAACCAAGTGTTCCTAAACCATCCAATTCATTCCCAAATACCGAACCACCCGCTCCCGCGAGTCATAAAGCACGAGTAGTCGCTATGGAAGGTTTTTTATAAGGGAACGGAGTCCTAATACGCGAAACGACCGGCTGGGTCGTTACACAAAGTTATTGTCCTACTCTGGAAGATTACAACTCATTAAATCAGTTATCTTTGGGATGCAGTCTTATTGGGATCAGATATTTTACTGCCAAAGAAGATTGGTAAGATGATAGAGGCAATCTATAGAACTTATTTGTGGACAGGGAAAGCAGATATTTCAAGAAGAGCTTTGGTAGCATGGGAAATAGTTTGTTTGCCACAATCACTGGGAGGTTTGAATGTGATTAATCTATATAGATGGAACAAAGTTTCAATAGTGAAGCACTTGTGGGCAATCACAATGAAAAAAGACTGTTTATGGATTAGGTGGATGCATGCTTATTATATAAAGAATAGAAGTATTAATAGTATGCTCATACCCAAGAGTGAAGCTTGGGTAGTAAGGAAGATCATTGAGCAAAGGGAGTTTATATTGAACTTACCAAACTTACAAGGTTCCGTGCAAGAAAGGTTGAAGACATTGCAAAAACAAATGGTAAATTCAGTATTCAGAAGCTCTACAACTTACAAACTCCTCAGAGTCAGAAGGTGTTCTGGAAAAGTTTGATTCTTCACCCGCACATACATCCTCGGCACAAATTTAATTTGTGGCTAGCCATAAAAAGAAGATTACCAACAGTTGATCGAATGCAGAAGATTGGTATTCAAGTTGATCAAGTATGTGTATTCTGTGGACAGGCAGATGAGGTGTTTGAGCATCTATTCTTTGAGTGTTCATACACTAGTTCTATTTGGAAGAGGCTGCTAAGCTGGCTGGGAACTCAAAGACAGATTCAAACTTGGGATGAGGAGCTACAATGGGTGGTAAATCATGCAAAGAAGAAAAAAGGAATCAGCAACATCATTGTAGCAGTTTTTGGTATGATGATCTACAGTTTATGGAGAGATAGGAATCTACTTAGATTTCAAAATGGTCGTACATCAGTATAGCAGATAGAGAAATCACTACATATGTGCATATTAAAAGCCACATACACAACAATTGGAAGGGATACATGGAAGACTTGAACAGATATCCATAGATAGCTTGATACTGTTAGTTGTGTGCCTGTTACCAATTTTTTGTCTGTTTCCAGTTTTTTGCATAGTTATACGTAGTAGTTATATTACTGTTTCATCATAATAGAATACTTGTATAGGATGAAATAGTTATATAGGGTGGCATTGATTATGTTGGAGTTAGTATAGTCTAAGGGGAGAAAAAGAGTTGGTCAGCAGTTTCTATTATGTAAAGACAATTTCTGATAAATGAAAATGGCAGTTTATCGGGAAAAAAAAGATATTATGTGCACATGTTTAGTTAGTTTTATCCTTTCCCTTGCCAGTGATTTTTCGTAGATCGTTTAAATAAACCTTATCTGGCATTCTTTTGCACTGCATATTTAAATTGGGGACTACGGACGTATTCTGGGAGATCCCCCCTTTATTGCATATTTAAATTGGGGACTACGGACCGTATTCAGGGAGATCCCCCCCCCCCCAACACTGCATATTTAAATTGGGGACTACAGACGTATTCTGGGAGATCCCCCCTTTATTGCATATTTAAATTGGGGACTACGGACCGTATTCAGGGAGATCCCCCCCCCCCCAACACTGCATATTTAAATTGGGGACTACAGACGTATTCTGGGAGATCCCCCTGTACTGCATGATTATTTTTGGAACTACGGGATGGTATCCTGGGAGTTTCCATTGTGTGACATGTTGTGCTGAGCCGAGGGCTCCATTTTTGCTGTTTAATTCAAATTATTTATTTAAACTGTTTACTTTAGAATTTATTTCTTTTCCGCACTATTTAAACTGTTTAAATTTTATAAATCTAGTAGAGCCTTAACATGATCTCGTCACTACTTGACTGGGGTTAGGCTTGGCACTTGCTGAGTACCGAACGTGGTGTACTCATGCCCTTTCCTGCACATGTTTTTCGTGTGCAGATCCATGTTCCAGCTCGTAGTCCCGTGGCTAGTGGTCGTCATAGCTGCTTTAAGGAGACCGTAAGGTAATTATGCCGCGTCCGCGGAATCCTCCGAGTCACCTTCCACTCTAGACTATTTATAGATTTTTTATATATTTTTCCTTTCCCGTTGTATAGAGCTACTACAGTATAGAAGCTTGTGACTAAATGTGACATTCCGGGTTTTGGGATTTATATTTGTACATGTCGAGCGGCTATGTTATATCTACTTGTATTTTCCTTTCCTACCTTTACTTTATTGTTTTAAATTAGATCTTTTCGCAAATTTAGGCTTACCTAGTCGTAGAGACTAGGTTCCATCACGTTACCTTTCGGAGGGTAAATCGGGTCGTGACAAGTTGGTATCAGAGCATCTAGGTTCATAGGAGTCACAAGTCACAAGCCGGTTAATTAGAGTCTCATGAATCAGTGCGGAGACGTCCGTATCTATCTTCGAGAGGCTATGTAACTGTTAAGAACAATCATATTCTTGGAATTCCTTGTCGTGCTAGTTACTCACATCAAAAGTCTAAAACTCTATTCTATTCTTCTCACAGATGGTGAGGACCTGTACCGGGCGGACGGATAACCAGGCACCCGAGCCCCCAGCCAGAGCCGCCAAAGGCAGGGGCAGGGGTAGAGGCTGAGCACGCGGTGTAGCCCGAGCACCGGCGAGATTAGCGACAAAGGAGCCCCCAACAGCTATAGTTAGAGGAGCACAGGAGGTCCCTACTATTACTCCAGCCCTCCAGGAGACTTTGGCTCAGTTCATGAGCGCTTTCAGCACTCTAACTCAGGCGGGACTACTTCCGATAGCTCCAGCCACATCTTAGGTCGGGGGAGGGGCACAGACTCATGCAACCCGTACTTCTGAGCAGAGAGTCCATGTTGGGCAGGTTCCGGAGTATATTCCTATGCCCCCAATGACTCCAGCTCGGCATGATGCTAGGGTAGCTGCTTCTGAGGCAGAGCAACTTAGACTTGAGAGGTACAAGAAGTACTACCCACCTATTTTCAGCGGACTAGCTTCAGATGACGCTTTGGTTTTCTTGAGGAGTGTCAGCGCATTCTCCTCACTATGGGTAATCAGTAGTGGCGTGCCTATGAGCTGAGTAGTCCGGATGAGGCAGCTTCACTCACTTAGGCTCAATTCTCATAGATGTTTTTACTTGAGTTTGTCCCTCAGAGCCTCAAGGATGCTTGGCGTGCGGAGTTTGAGCAGTTACGCTAGGGTACTATGACTGTGTTGGAGTATGTAGTCCGTTTCAGTGACTTGGCTCGTCATGCACTGTCCTTGGTTGCCACGATCAGAGAGAGGGTCCGATGCTTCATTGAGGGACTCCACCCCGGTATTTGGACCAGTATGGCCAGAGAGTTGGAGATAGATATCACTTACCAGCAGGCAATGAGTATTGCCCGGAGGATTGAAAGCATGTTGGCCCGGGACAGAGTAGGAGAGGGAGTCCAAGAGTTCTCGAGAGACTGGTTGTTATTTGGGAGTTCGTGCACCAGCAACACGTTATGGTAGGGTTTTGTGAGTCGCCCTGTTCATTCAGCTCTTCTAGCAGCCAATGGTATTCCAGCTCCTCCTAGACCTTAGGAGCCTTATTATGCACCACCAGTATCTAGTGTGCCTCCTGCTCGAGGCGTTATCACTAACCAGTCCAGCAGGCCAGTTCAGAGTCATCATCAGCCGCCACGTCCTCCGAGGGGTTGTTTTGAGTTTGGTGCCCCTCGCCACATGTTCAGAGATTGCCCCAGAGCTAGTAGGGGTGCATCATCTCAGACTTATCAGGCCCCACGTGCTCTACCGGGTCCTCCAACTATTCTTCCAGCCCCAGCTACTACTCCACCTTCTCAGACAGCTCGAGGTGGAGGTCAGGGAGGCCAAATTCGCCCTACATGGGGAGGCCAAGCCAGGTACTATGCTCTTCCAGCCCGCTCATAGGTCGTCGCTTCAGATTCAGTCATCACAGGTATTGTCCTTGTTTTTCATAGGGATGCATCAGTATTATTTGGTCCAGGCGCTACGTGTTCATATGTGTCTTCTTATTTTGCTGCACATCTGGGATATCTCGTGATTCTTTGAGTTCCCCCATTTATGTTTCTACTCCCGTGGGGAGATTCTCTTGTTGTGGACCGCGTATATGGGTCGTGTTTGATTATTATCAGCGGTTTTGAGACTAGGGCTGATTTATTATTTCTCAGTATGGTAGATTTCGATGTTATCTTGGGCATGGACTGGTTATCACCCCATTATGCTATTCTTGATTGTCACGCCAAAATCGTGACGCTGGCTATTCCAGGTTTACCGAGATTAGAGTGGAGAGGTACCTTAGAGTATACTCCTTGCATGGTCATTTCTTTTCTTAAGGCTCAGCGGATAGTTGAGAAGGGGTGTGATGCGTATTAGGCTTATGTGAGGGATGTTAGTGCTGATACCCCTACAGTTGAGTCAGATCCAGTTGTGAGGGACTATCCTGATATTTTTCCAGTTGATCTTCCGGGTATGCCGCCCGATAGAGATATTGATTTCGGAATTGATTTGTTGTCGGGCACTCAACCCATTTCTATTCCTCCCTATCGTATAGCTCATCCTGAGTTGAAGGAGTTGAAGGAGAAGCTACAGGAATTGCTTGATAAGGGTTTCATCAAGCCCAGTGTATCACCTTGGGGGTGCTCCGATATTATTTGTGAAGAAAACTGATGGTTCTAAGTGTATGTGTATTGATTACCGGTAGCTGAATAAGGTTACAATGAAGAACAAGTATCTATTGCCTCGCATTGATGATTTATTTGACCAGTTGCAGGGTGCTAGGGTATTTTCCAAGATTGACTTGCGTTCTGGCTATCATCAGTTGAAGATTTGGGAGCTGGAAATCCCAAAGACTGCCTTTAGGACCCGATATGGCCACTATGAGTTTCTTGGCATGTCATTTGGGCTGACCAATGCCCCAGCAGCCTTTATGCATCTGATGCACAGTGTGTTCCGGCCTTATCTTTATTCCTTCGTCATTATGTTCATTGATGACATCTTGGTATATTCTCGGTCCCAGGAGGATCATGAGCAGCATTTGAGGACCGTGCTTCAGACTTTGAGGGAGAAGAAATTGTATGAAAAATTTTCTAAGTGTGAATTTTGGCTTGATTATGTGGCATTCTTAGGCCATGTGGTGTCTTGTGATAAGATCAAGGTAGACCCGAAGAAGGTGGATGCGGTGCAGAGTTGGCCTAGACCATTATCAACTACTGAGATCCGCAGTTTCCTTGGTGTGGCAGGGTACTATCGCCGTTTTGTGGAGGGATTTTCATCCATTGCATTACCTATGACCAGACTGACCTAGAAGGGTGATCCGTTCAGGTGGACTGAGGAGTGTGAGGAGAGATTTCAGAAGCTCAAGACATCCCTGACTACAGCTCCAGTGTTGATATTGCCTACGGGTTCAGGGTCCTATACAGTCTATTGTGATGCTTCGAGGATTGGCCTTGGGGCGGTGTTGATGCAGGACGGTAGGGTGATTACCTACGTGTCCAGACAATTGAAGGTGAATGAGAAGAACTATTCAATTCATGATCTCGAGTTGGCAGCGATTGTTCACGCCCTGAAGATATGGCGTCATTATTTATACGGGGTTCCCTGTGAGATTTTCATGAATAACCGGAGCTTGCAGCACTTGTTCAGACAGAAGGACCTTAATTTGCACCAGCGGAGGTGGTTGGAGTTATTAAAGGACTATGACATCACTATATTATACCACCCGGGGAAGGCCAATGTGGTGGCCGACGCCTTGAGTCGCCGGGCGGAAAGCTGGGGAGTTTGGGATATCTTCTGGCAGGTGAGAGACCCTTAGCCTTGGATGTCTAGTCCTTAGCCAGTCAGTTTGTGAGATTGAATCTCTCAGAGCCTTGCCGGGTATTAGCTTGTGTGGTTGCTCGATCTTCTCTTCATGACCGTATCAGAGAGGGCCAGTATGATGATCCCCACCTTCTGGTTCTTCAGGACAGGGTCCGTGGGGGTGATGCCAGGGATGTGACTATAGGTGATGATGGCGTGATGAGGATGCAGGGCCGTATATGTGTGCTCAATGTAGATGGGCTTCGGGATTTGATTCTCTAGGAGGCCCATAGTTCGCGGTACTCCCTTCATCCCGGTACTGCGAAGATGTTCCAGGACCTGAGACAGCACTACTGGTGGAGAAGGATGAAAAGGATATTATGGAGTTTGTGGCCAAGTGTCTCAACTGTCAGCAAGTCAAATATGAGCATTAGAGACCAGGAGGGTTGCTTCAGCAGATTGAGCTTCCAGAGTGGAAGTGGGAGCGGATCACCATGGACTTTGTGGTTGGACTTCCTCGGACTTTGAGAAAGTTCGATGCTATTCGGGTAATCGTGGATCGGCGAACCAAGTCAGCCCATTTCATTCCAGTGTTGACTACATACTCCTCCGAGAGGTTGGCGAATATTTATATCAAGGAGATTGTTCGCCTCCATGGTATTCCAGTATCTATCATTTCAGACAAAGGTATAAATTTCACTTCACGGTTCTAGAGAGACGTTCAGCAGGAGCTAGGCACAAGGGTAGAGTTGAGTTCAACCTTTCACCCTCAGACAAACGGGCAGTCTGAGCGCACGATTCATATTCTTGAGGATATGCTCCGTGCATGTGTGATGGATTTTGGAGGGTCATGGGACCGATACTTGACACTTGCAGAGTTTGCTTATAATAACAGTTACCAGTCCAGCATTCAGATGGCGCCGTAAGAGTCTTTGTATGGTAGACGGTGTCGGTCTCCAGTGGGATGGTTTGAGCTGGGCAAGGCCCGATTGTTGGGTACAGATTTGGTCCAGGATGCCCTGGACACCGTGAAGGTGATTCAGGAGAGACTTTGCACAACTCAGTCCAGGCAGAAGAGTTATGCGGGCCGGAAGGTTCGTGATTTGGCATTTATGGTTGTGATCGGGTTTTGCTTCGGGTATCGCCTATGAAAGGCGTCATGAGGTTCGGGAATAAGGTTAAGCTGAGTCCGAGATTCATTGGTCCTTTTGAGGTATTGCTGTGTGTTGGGGAGGTTGCTTATGAGATAGACTTGCCTCCCAACCTAGCAGGAGTTCATCCGGTATTCCACGTCTCTATGCTCTAGAGGTATCACAGGGATCCGACCCATGTTTTGGATTTCAGTTCAGTCCAGTTGGACAAGGATCTGTCATATGTTGAGGAGCCAGTAGCTATATCGGATAGACAGGTCAGAACGCTCAGGTCAAAGAATATTGCATCAATCAAGGTTCAGTGGAGGGGTCAGCCAGTCGAGGAGGCGACTTGGAAGACCGAACAGGATATGCGCAGTCAGTACCTTCATCTTTTCACAGCTTCAGGTATGTCCCTATTGCAGCAACCCCTTGGGGGATGCCACTTATAACCACTAATATAATAATTATAAATACAAACATCCTTTTATTAAAATAAACTAGCAAAAAGAGAAAAAGAAAATATGCCCATGAATAAACTTCAACATACAACATCCCAACTTAGAAAACAAATCTCATAAAAACCTTTTGTAATTTCAAGATACAACTATTTTAAAAAAGAAAAAAGAAAACGGCAACATCTATTTAAGTTAAATTAATACTTTAAAATTTACCAAATACCTAGTAGAAGAATATCTTTTCATACATCATTCAAGACTCAAACTAAGCATAAAGTTCAACTCTCAATCAAATAAAAGCTAGTTAAATCTTCAAAAAAAAACAAATCTCCCAAGTTCAATTCAAGTACCAAATTTACTAAATTACAAGACTTGGTCTAAATACAACTCTCTCTCCCTTATTTAAAATTTTGTCCCGAAATTTACCGGATGCTAGTCTTGAAATAAATGCGGATATTGCAGTCGCATGTCCTCCTCTCGCTCCCATGTAGCTTCCTTGCCAGAATGATTTCTCCATAGGACTTTCACTATGGGGATTCTCTTGTTCCTAAGCTCTTTAAATTTATGAGTCAAGATTTGAATAGGTTTTTTATCATATGTTAAGTCAGGATTGACTTCAATGGACTCAATAGGAAGAACATGACGGATCAGAGCGATATCTTCTAAGCATAGAGACATGGAAGACATTATGGATCTTGCCTAATTCAGGTGGCAAAGCTAGCTTATATGCAACTGGACCAATTCTCTAAAGTATTTCATAAGGTCCAATGAATCGAGGACTATGTTTTCCTTTCTGGCCAAATCTCATAATCTTCTTCAACGGAGAAACCTTCAAAAATACCTTATCGCCCACCTGATGCTCAGTTTTACGCCTTTTAAGATTAGCATAGGACTTTTGTCTGTCTGAAGCAATTTTCAAAGGACCTTTGATGATTTTCACCTTATCTTCAGTTTGTTGTACAATCTCAGGACCAACCAATTTCCTTTCACCAACTTCACTCCAGCAGAGAGGAGTTCTACATTTTCTTCCATATAAAGCTTCATAAGGAGGATACCTATACTTGTCTGGTAGCTATTATTATAAGCAAATTCTATCAAGGCCAAGTGTTTGTCCCAACCACCCTCAAATTCAATAATACATGCTGGAAACATATCTTCCAAGACTTGTATTACCCTCTCGGACTAGCCATCTGTTTGTGGATAGAAAGCAGTACTAAACTTCAACCTGGAACCTAAAGCTTCTTGCAAGCTAGACCAAAATCTAGATGTAAACCTTGGATCTGTGTGAGACACAATAGAAACACGGATTCCATGCAGCCTCACAATCTCATTAATGTATAATTCTGCCAACGTTCTAGTGAGTAGTCCATTCTAATTGCCAAGAAATGAGCACTCTTAGTTAGTCTATCTACAATGACCCAAATTGCATCATGATTCCTTTGAGTGAGTGGAAGTCCAGAGACAAAGTCCATCGTTATCCTTTCCCATTTCCACTCAGGTATTGGCAAGGGTTGCAGTAGACCAGCTGGGACGTGATATTCAACTTTTATTTGTTGACAAACCAAGCATTTAGAAATGAACTCTGCAATGTCTTTCTTCATACCACTCCACCAGTAGTGCTCCTTGATGGTCTGGTACATTTTAGTACCTCCAAGATGTATTGCATAAGGTGAACTGTGTGGTTCAATCAAGATCTCCTTTCTCAATTCATCATCATTAGGAACACACAACCTATTTTTATAAAATAAGGTATCATCTTCCTTCAATATAAAATCTGTTTCTCTTCCATTTTGGACTCGTTCAACCCGTTTCACAAGCTTCTCATAGAACTTTTGTGCTTCCCGGACCTGCTCAAGTAATAACCATTAGAATCAAATGAAAGACAAGCATTCATGGCTCTTAATTCAAGAAGCAAAGGCAAAGGACTTATAGTTAAACTTGCAAGAGAATTGTGACTCAATGCATCTGCAACCACATTGGCTTTACCAGGATGATAATCAATCGTGCAATCATAATCTTTGATGAGTTCAAGCCATCTACGTTGTCTCAAGTTTAACTCTTTTTGTGTACCAAGTACTTCAAACTCTTGTGATCAGTAAATATATAATACTTCTCCCCGTACAAGTAATGCCTCCAAATTTTTAAGGCAAAAACAATAGCAGCAAGTTCAAGATCGTGAGTGGGATAATTCAACTCATGTGATTTCAACTTCCGAGAGGCATAAGAAATTACTTTCCCTTCTTGCATCAAAACACAACCCAAGCCACGGTGAGATGCATCACTGTATATCACATAATCTTTCCCTTCAACTGGCAAAGAAAGTATTGGAGCTTGTGTCAACAAGGATTTGAGCTTTTCAAATCTCTCTTGACACTTTTCATCCCACACAAACTTGGCTTCTTTCCCCAAAAGTTTGGTTAAAGGAGAAGCTATAATAGAGAAGCCCTTCATGAACCTCCTATAGTATCATGCAAAACCCAAGAAACTCCTGACCTCAGTTGGAGTTTTAGGGGGTTTCCAATCAACAATAGCTTGAATCTTATTGGGATCAACCTTCACACCTTCAACTGATACAATATGCCCCAAAAAAGCTACTTCACTCAGCCAAAATTCACATTTGGAAAGCTTTGCGTAGAGTTGCCTCTCCTTCAGGATTTGCATGACAATCCAGAGATGCTTATCATGATCTTCTCTATTCATGGAATAGACTAAAATATCATCAATAAAGACCACCAGAAATTGATCAAGGTAAGGCTTGAACACACGGTTCATTAGATCCATAAATGTAGCTTTAACAAAAGTCTCTTGTACCTTAAACACGTAATCAACACTCACTAAAGGTATGAAATTTAAAGATGTTTAAACCAAATCATGATGAATATCAAAACGGGAGACTAAAAGGGTCACAACTATTTTACTAAAAATCTGGCAGCAACTCTGCTATGTGTTTCAACCCTCTTTTGACATAGTATACAGCAGAACTGACCATTTTGGTCTTCATAACAATTGTAGATCTATGTCTTATCTTTCTACAGAATTTTGAAGCACTACAATCCGAGTTTTGGAGAAAAAGTTACGCTCAAATTATTAACTGCTGCCTAGTTCAAAAATGGGATTAAATCCCTTACTTTCAAAATATCAAATTCTCTAACAACAAACTTAATAATTTCACCAAAATATATATTGAACAAGAAGCTTACCACAAGTTTGAGAAAGTTTCTCCACAAATCCAAACTTAGGGTTTCAAATAAGCTTAACCCATCTTGATTCTTGAAGATAACATTCTAACATATATTCAAAGGATAATGACTAAAACTTTTATGTAAACAAATGTGATCTTGATGGTGGTGGGACAATGGAACTTGTGTGGATTGAGAGTTCTCCAATGAAAAGGGATAGAACAAAGAGAAGAAGGAGAAGATGTCTTATGAGAGAGAGAGATTTTGCTAATATAAAGGGTTTATATCCAAATGGGTAGAAACTAGATATTATTTTTCTCAAATGGGTCAAAATAGATTTAAGGGACCCAATAGGATATACTTAGTCTTTTTTTATACCTCCTTTTTTAAATCAAATAAAGTAGAAAAGTGATAAAACGTTAGCAATAAAAAAAAGATCACCTAAATATACATAATTTATTTATAAAATTCAGGGTGTTACAACTCTCTCTCCCTTAAATAAATTTCGTCCCAAAATTTACCTGATGCTAGTCTTGAAATAAATGCGGATATTGCAGTCGCATGTCCTCCTCTCGCTCCCAGGTAGCTTCCTTGCCAGAATGATTTCTCCATAGGACTTTCACTAAGGGTATTCTCTTGTTCCTAAGCTCTTTAAATACATGAGTCAAGATTTGAATAGGTTATTCATCATATGTTAAGTCAGGATTAACTTCAATGGACTCAATAGGAAGAATATGAGACGGATCAGAGCGATATCTTCTAAGCATAGAGACATGGAAGACATTATGGATCTTGCCTAATTCAGGTGGCAAAGCTAGCTTACATGCAACAGGACCAATTCTCTCAAGTATTCCATAAGGTCCAATGAATCGAGGACTAAGTTTTCCTTTTTGGCCAAATCTCATAACCTTCTTCCACGGAGAAACCTTCAAAAATACCTTATCGCCCACCTGATGCTCAATTTTACGCTTTTTAAGATCAACATAGGACTTTTGTCTGTCTGAAGCAATTTTCAAACGACCTTTGATAATTTTCACATTTTCTTCAGTTTGTTGTACAATCTCAGGACCAACTAATTTCCTTTCACCAACTTCACTCCAGCAGAGAGGAGTTCTAAATTTTCTCCCATATAAAGCTTCATAAGGAGGCATACATATACTTGTCTGGTAGCTATTATTATAAGCAAATTAAACTTGCAGCAACCCCTTGGGGGATGCCACTTATAACCACTAATATAATAATTATAAATACGAACATCCTTTTATTAAAATAAACTAGCAAAAAGAGAAAAAGAAAATATGCCCATGAATAAACTTCAACATACAACATCCCAACTTAGAAAAAAATCTCATAAAAATCCTTTTGTAATTTCAAGATACAACTATTTTTTTTAAAAAGAGAGAGAAAAAGAAAGCGGCAACATATACTTTAAAATTTACCAAATACCTAGTAGAAGAATATATTTCCATACATCATTCAAAACTCAAACTAAGCATAAAGTTCAACTCTCAATCAAATAAAAGCTAGTTAAATCTTCAAAAAAAATTCCAAAGTTCAATTCAAGTACCGAATTTACTAAATTACAAGACTTGGGCTTAAACACCCATAAAATAGTCAAATCATTCACCAAAATTAAGTTACCAAAATAATAGTGTCATGACCCAAAAATCATTTAAGAGTGTATATCTAAGTGTATCATATGGATCATGTACAAGTCCCCAAAAGTTTAAAAACAAAAATTACATATGCCTATGCAAGTGTGATCTTCATCTAGTCTTCCAAAGAGTCTACTTCAAATGATATCCTCACGCATCTCCCGGCACATCACCTACGATAGCAACAAACTATCGCTAAGCATAAAGCTTAGTGGCACATAAACTTAACTAATATTTCATAATAAAAGAACGGTAAACTATGGAATGAATACAAGGAATAAATTCTAGATATGAGTTTATTAAAATCAACATCAAGTACTTAATGAAGGTACAGTCATCTCAAGAGGGCTAAATATCAAATCATAAAATAGTTGAAGATAATCACTACTCAAGATCTCAAATGTCAAGAAGATTTTCAACCATAATCCAAAAAATATCCATCGATTAGTTGATTTGCCCAACACATGCGTCATGCAATTACATCAAAACATAATCAAGCAACAAGAAGGACCGGAGTCCTAGATCAAGTAGGGTCGTCACCCAATTATCAAGAGAATCAAGAGCCATATTGAAAGTGGCTTTCCCATCCATACTCAAAATGGACAAAGTCCATGATTAGGATGGAGTGTGAATCCAAAGTCAAGATGGGACAAGATCCAAACAAAAGGCATGCCAATAAAAGTGACAAAGTCACTATCACAAGAGGGACAAAATCCCAACAAGAATGTAATGATACTCAAGCAATCCGTATATGGGGGCGAGTTAAATTGTCTGTCAAAAATACTTCAAATGACCCTCATATAAGTTTTAACATATTCATAATCAATTACAAAATTATACCCTCAATGATCACTAACAAATCGAAATGCCTCAAGACATTCTTTCTCAAGCGACAAAGCAAGTAAACTAGTAAAGTAACAACCAAGTCAATATGACAACAATTTAAAGTAAGGTACAAATTTCACCAAACCTTAACCACTTACAATATCTCAAAAAAAAAAATAACTTGAAAGAAACATTCAAGTTTATGTGCAGACTTTGGAGCTTTAGTGTTTCTAAAGCTCAAACGACATCAAGGGATTTAAGATCTTCTAAGCCAAGAAAAGAGCGATTTTCCTAAGGTGTGCTCCTTAGCTTTAACAAATGTCTCTTGTACCTTAAACACGTAATCAACACTCACTTAAGGTATGAAATTTAAAGATGTTTAAACCAAATCATGATGAATATAAAAAAGGGGGACTAAAAGGGTCACAACTATTTTACTAAAAATCTGGCAGCATCTCTGCTATGTGTTTCAGCCCTCTTTTGACATAGTAGACAGCAGAACTGACCATTTTGGTTTTCATAAAAATTGTAGATCTATGTCTTATATTTCTACAGAATTTTGAAGCACTACAATCCGAGTTTTGGAGAAAAAGTTACGCTCAAATTACTAACTGCTGCCCAGTTCAAAAACGGGATTAAATCCCTTACTTTCAAAATCTTAAATTCTCTAACAACAAACTTAATAATTTCACCAAAATATATATTGAACAAGAAGCTTACCACAAGTTTGAGAGAGTTTCTCACAAATCCAAACCTAGGGTTTCAAATAAGCTTAACCCATCTTGATTCTTGAAGATAACATTCTAACATATATTCAAAGGATAATGACTAAAACTTTTATGTAAACAAATGTGATCTTGATGGTGGTGGGAGAATGGAACTTGTGTGGATTGAGAGTTCTCCAATGAAAAGGGATAGAACAAAGAGAAGAAGGAGAAGATGTCTTATGAGAGAGAGAAAGAGATTTTATTAATATAAGGGTTTATATCCAAATGGGTAGAAACTAGATATTATTTTTCTAAAATGGGTCAAAATAGATTTAAGGGACTCAATAGGATATAGTAAGTCTTTTTTTATACCTCCTTTTTTTAAATCAAATAAAGTAGAAAATTCAATTTAAGAAAAGTGATAAAATGTTAGCAATAAAAACAAGATCACCTAAATATACATAATTTATTTATAAAATTCAGGGTGTTACACATATACTCGTTCGAGGACGAACGGTTTTCTTAAGAGGGGGAGAATGTAACGAACCGGTCAGTCGTTTTAAGAGTTAGCGCCCCGATCCCCTAATAACTGTTTTCCCCGCGTTCGTTTCTGTTTATGGGATTGGTCAGAGTGATTAGTTGTGAATTTCGGAGACCTTTTGGATACGTAGACCCTATATATGAGTTTAAGCTTTAGAAATCGGACCGTAGTTCGAACTGTGCGAAGACGGGTCCGGAATGGAATTTCGTCGACTCCGTTAGCTCCGTTTGGTGATTTCAGGGTTAGGAGCGTGTCCGAAATGTGTTTTCGAGGTCTATAGAAGATTTAGGCTTGAATTGGCGAAAGTTAGAATTCCGGCGACTTCGGCTGATAGGTGAAATTTTGATATCGGGCTCGGAATGGAATTTTGAAAGTGGTTGTAGGTCCGTTGTGTCATTTGTGACCTGTGTGTAAACTTTGAGGTCATTTGGACTAGTTTTGATATGTTTCGGCATCGGTTGTGAATTTTGGAAATTTCATAAGTTTTTAGGCTTGAATCCATGCATAATTCTTGATTTTTATGTTATGGGACGTGGTTTGAAGGCTCGACTAAGTTCGAATGAGGTATAAGGATTGGTTGGTTGGTTTGGTTGAGGTCCCGGGGGCCTCGGGGGTGTTTCGGATGCTCAACGGGTTAAAATTTGGACTTAAGAAGCATTAGATTTTGCTGGTGTGGGTTTCCTCTTATGCGTTTGCGTGGGGTTAGTCGCGAACGCGTAGGCTTAATTGGCTTAGGGGATTTTTGTGCTACGCGTTCGCGTGTAGACGGGTGCGTTCGCGTAGGTTTGGCACAGTGATGGAACACGAACGCGTGGACTATGCGCGTTTGCGTAGGAGGATTTGGCAGCAGGGTTTCGAGCTTAACCCTTGGAATAGGGCAAGGTCCGCGTTCGCATGCCCTTTGTCGCGTTCTCGTAGGTCAAATTTTGGGCGTGTTTCTTACCTTTCGCGTTCGCGATGGTACTTCCGCGAACGCGATGAATAATTCACCTGGGCAGATATTAAAACCCAAAATCGAGGGTTTAAGCCATAATTCATATTTTGAACTTGGGAGCTCGGAAAAGTGCGATCTTTGAAGAGATTTT
Organism: Nicotiana undulata; assembly: GCA_005239495.1. Lineage (NCBI taxonomy): Eukaryota > Viridiplantae > Streptophyta > Magnoliopsida > Solanales > Solanaceae > Nicotiana > Nicotiana undulata. The sequence goes on from ML255742.1 coordinate 26,773, forward strand.
CACCAGGGCGATTTGGGTAAGTAATTCCTACTCGGTTTAGACTAATTTCCATGAATCTACACTTAAATCCATCCTTGAATTTCGAAATTTTGGTGAAAAATTGGGAAAATTTTGGATAAAGTTCTTAGGCCAAGTTTTGAGATTTGATCGAGATTTTGGTATCCGATTCGAGTAATTCTTGTATGGTTAGACTCGTGAGTGAATGGGTGTCCGGAATTTGTAATTTTTACCCGATCCCGGGTCTCGGGGGACTTTTCCGGCGATTTTTCTAAATTCGCGTATTAGCTTCGATTTTATTAGTTAGATTAATACCTTAAAGTTATATTTATATTATGCAATTGAATTTACTAGATTTGGGCCATTCAGAGTCGGGTACTCGTGGCAATAACGTAATTTCGGGTTGAGTTGAGCAGTCGAGGTAAGTGGCATGCCTAACTCTGTGTTGGGGACTTCCCCTTAGGTTGTTTTGACATTATTTGTTGTATGGGCGCCGTGTACGTGAGATGACGAGTACGTACACGTGCCATTGTTGCTAAAATTCCATTTTTCCTTTCCATGCCATAAATCATTTTACTCTTATTACACTGTTTAATGTGTTATTTGTATAGTTTAGATTAGGAAGGAGCATGTCTACCTGTTTTACCTAAATTCCCTATTTGCTACTATGTGCACATGTTTAGTTAGTTTTATCCTTTCCCTTGCCTGAGATTTTTCCTAAATCGTTTAAATAAATCTTATTTGGCATTCTTTTGCACCGCATATTTATATTGGCGACTACAGACGTATTCTGGGAGATCCCCCAGTACTGCATATTTAAATTGGGGACTACGGACGTATTCTGGGAGATCCCCCTGTACTGCATGATTATTTTTGGAACTACGGGACGGTATCCCGGGAGTTTCCCCTATGTGACACGTTGTGCTGAGTCGAGGGCTCCATTTTTGCTGTTTAATTCAGATTATTTATTTAAAATGTTTACTTTAGAATTCATTTCTTTTCCGCACTATTTAAACTGTTTAAATTTTATAAATCCAGTAGAGCCTTAACCTGACCTCGTCACTACTTGACTGTGGTTAGGCTTGGCACTTACTGGGTACCGAACGTGGTGTACTCATGCCCTTTCCTGCACATGTTTTTCGTGTGCAGATCCAGGTTCCAGCTCGCAGTCCTGTGGCTAGTAGTCATCGTAGCTGCTTTAAGGAGACCGTAAGGTAATTCTGCCGCGTCCGCAGAATCCTCCGAGTCACCTTCCACTCTAGACTATTTATAGATTTTCTATATATTTTTCCTTTCCCGTTGTATAGAGCTACTACATAACAGAAGCTTGTGACTAAATGTGACATTCCGGGTTTTGAGATTTATATTTGTACATGTCGAGCAGCTATGTTATGTCTACTTGTATTTTCCTTTCCTGCCTTTACTTTATTGTTTTAAATTAGATTTTTTCCACAAATTTAGGCTTACCTAGTCGTAGAGACTAGGTGCCGTCACGTTACCTTTCGGAGGGTAAATCGGGTCGTTACACCAAAGCATATCACAATTGGATTATGCTCGTGTGTTGGGATGCTTAATGTATATCATGAATTGTACACAGCTAAATATAGCTTGTGTTATAAGTAAATTGAGTCGATACACGAGCAATACAGATCAATCTCATTAGATGGCAATGAAACGAGTTTTGGGATATTTAGAACATACCCAGCACTTTGCTTTGCTGTACAGTAAATATCCTGCGGTGATTGAGGAATATTGTGATGCAAATTGGATCACCGGTTCAACTGATTCTATGTCCACAAGTGGATATGTATTCACTATTGGGGGAGGAGCGGTATCTTGGAAGTCGTCCAAACAAACTTGTATTCCCCGCTTTACAATTGAGGCTGAGTTCATAGCCTTAGATAAAGCCGGTGAAGAAGCTGAATGGCTCCGAAATTTCTTGAAAGGCATTCCATTTTGGCCCAAACCGTTGGCACCAATATGCATACATTGCGATAATCAAGCGGCAATTGGAAGGGCTGGGAGCGTTATGTATAATGGTAAATCTCGTCATATACGACGAAGACATAAAATCGTTAGGCAATTACTCTCTAGAGGAATTAACACGATTGGCTATGTAAAGTCAAGCGATAATGTGTTGGATCCACTTACAAAAGGCCTAACTAGAGAGGTAGTTGAGAAATCATCGAGGGGAATGGACTATGGCCGAGAACAAATCATTGTGGTGATAACTCCACCAAGAATACTGGAGATCACAAAATCTAGGTTCAAGGAGATCAAACAAAGTCATTAATGACGGTTCAACATTGTCAACTAAAATTTTGGTCCATTCTCGTAATAAGACAATGTTCAGTACCAAGGATAAAGCATTAAGGTTTTTTAATGATTTCTAAATTTGATACGGGGTATATCAAATAGTGTATCTAGGGGATGACACATTTAGGAATCACCTATGTAAGTGTGAAGTGTTACCCGCTTCAAGGAGAATTTTATAACGCCAGTTCTCTACGCACTTATGAGACCAGGTGGTGTTCATGGCTGAAACGAACACAACAATGAGAACCAAAGACGGTTAAGGGTTGGTTGTGTGACTTATGCTTGTCTAGGTATACACCAAAGTTTGACGGTTCAAAGATATCAAATCTACCAATTGACCGAGTATATCCGACATAAGTTCACTACGGAAAGTTCAAAGGGAAACCTACTTTATCTAGATGCAATTAATCCTTGCTTGCGAATCACACAGTTTTTCATGCATATTTCCGCAATATAGCCTTTCCCCATTCATGTGGGGGGATTGTTGGGTATTAAGCTTTAATGTAGCTTAAAAACGGGTGAATGGGAAATTTGGGGGAGGGGGGGGGGGGGNCAAATGAAATATTTGAGTTTCCCTCCTTGACAAAGGGACATTGTCCCATATTGGAAGAGAAAAATGTTTTTGATAGGTATATATACAATTGCTCTTCTTATAGCTCTTAAAGAGTTAAGAATAGGGTTGGGCATATATCGGGTATAACCGATAGCCCGAATCGATAAAAGCTTATTGGGGTATTGATATCGGGTTATTGGGTTAACGATTCGGTAACGGTTTTGTATTTTTTCACTCTTGGGTTATCGGTTCGAGCCACGGTTTGCCCCATTTCTTAACGGGTTAACCGATAACCCAATAAGATTTAATAAAATTAGGATTTTACCCTTAAGTATATAAATACATCTAGGGCTGCATTCCTCTTTTTCTCCCAATTTTCTCAGCCGCATTCAAGATTGAAGTTTCACAGTTCACACTCTTCAGACTCTGATTCAATTCTTGAACAGTTCTTCTTCGAAATTCAAAGTACAACCACATTCTTAGAATCTTAGCGTAAGTTTGTATTCCAAAATTACTTCCTTGTTAGGAAGAAATTTCGTTCCTTGCTTTTGAGTTTTGCAACAGAGTTCGATAACAAAAATATAGGTTTTTTGATTATTTTCGATTCTTTATTTTGTGCTCATGTTTTAGTACTATGTTTGTACTTATTAATTTTAAGGTGAAATTGCTACTACTTTGCATTGTTATTAATGTATTTGGAAAATTGTTGTTGAAGAATTAACAATATTTCAATTGTGTTTGGACAACTGTTGAATTACTAGTACTCTTATTGCTAGTACTATTGCTAATACTACTTATTTCTCTTGCTACAATTGGACTCTGGAATATGACATTGATCTCTTGATTATGGTTTGGCAGGAAACCAAAAAATTATAATTTATGTTCCTGTTAACTAATATTTCTAGTGAATTAGAGATGTAATGCTTATGGAGTTGTAGTATCAATTTTTGAGATTGCACAGATCATGCATTTGTCAAAATGAAGCTTACTTCAAATATTAGTTGTGGCTAGAATGCAGAATTGGGTTGTATACTATATGTGAGTTCTTCTCTTTTTTGCTTAATTCGAGTGAATTGTCTTCTCTTTTTTCTTAACTCTAGATTGAGTTATCTTATCGGGTAAACCGATAACCGAACCGATAATGATCGATAACTGATAACTAATATCTTATCGGTTATCATATTTGTAAACTGATAACCGATATGCTAAACCGATAATATTCATAATCGAACCGAATCGACCGATGCCCACCCCTAGTTAAGAAGACGGCATGCCTCACGCCGTCGCCGTCGTCGCTCGCTCGGCTCGGCTTCGGTCAAATCGATTGATTTGATTAATTTTTTTGACCAAATTTATTTGTTAATAGTAAATATTAAAAAAATGTTATTAGATATCCGTTTTAATAACAAAATATTAATGTTAAATCCAATGAGTATTAATATTAAATCCGACGAAATATTAATCGTTATCCGTTATCCGTTATCCATTTTTCCATTTTCCGTTTTTGTAACGGAAAAGTTCCTCTTCAATTCCCAGTTTATTGTTGCATAAATAGCCATTAATGTTCTGCCATTTATGCTCTAACCGTTTTACATAAACAGCCATTCTGAAGAGTTACACCTCTTCAGTTTGAGCTCAACATTGGCTATAAATTCCAGTCCATTCTCTCATATTTTCCATACGAATTTCTGAGTTCTCCTCCTTTCTTCTGCGTTGTTTTAACTTCAAAGAAAGCAACAATAAGTGTGATTTGCTACCGAACTTTGTGTTCGTCAAAACACTGAGTTTCGTTTATATTTTTGTTTATATGTTCTTTTATTTTCTCCAGAATTATTTTACAAATACAGTTTACTAACACTTAGAACATAAGAGTCACCACTTTGGCTATTCTTGAATGACTGTTACACTGCAAACCAGAAATGTATTTTCTGGATCTGCAAACATTGTGTTAATTTCATGAGATTCATTCAGCCAAGGGAAAAATCTGACATTGGTCAACCAAAAGAGTTCTTGTGTCGATAGAATGATCAACTGGTATCACCCGAAAAGCTTGGGATCCCACACAAAGAGAGCGGGACTAAGCAACTCAAGTAGACGCGACTGATTTGTATCTTCAACACAAACTACTGTTTCATATCTCGTTTGAGCAAGAATCGTAGCTCTTGTTAACTCACTACTGTAAAAAGTTAAAACAACAGATTCAGGGGTTCTTTGTTTTCAGTTGGGGGCATGACCAGAAAGATATAGAAAATGAATTAGGTTGAAATTTCTGCAATAAAAAGAAAATCAATGTGTGCACTCTACTTGCAGCAGCAAGCAATTGAACTTCCAACAAAGTGAAAAATTACCATTATGGAGTCTTCTCTCCATTGTCATCTGAGATGAGGTGTTCCAGCTCATCAATAATGGCATCATAGCAGAAAAGGTATTGATCCTGGAACATACTATATGTTAGATATTCAGCATAATATAAACTAAACAACTATAAAGGAAAATCATTGAGAATATTGGAACACACAGAGATACAGATACTTGGGGTGAAAAGAACTTAAAAATCAAAAAGCAGATTAGCTAAGAATATGGAACATGTTTGTCCTGAGTAGAAATAAATTATCGGAACTTTCCCTCTGCATGAGCTGAGCAGTAAAAAGATATTCTTGTAGTCACAGTTGTCAAGGACGAGAAGCATAGAAAAGTGCCAAGGTACTCTGTGGCTTTACGTGCTAAGCACAATTAAAGAGTGGACTTTAGTGAAAAGAAGCACTATAAAGGTTAAAAGGACAAACGAGATGCATGAAAAAATAACTATAACACAACCGCTAATTATTTGGACGAAAAAATTGGAAACAACTATAAGGTAAATATATGAAGAAGAAATAATGTTAATCAAGTCCAAAAACTAATTAAATTTCTGATTCAGATTTGAAATACAGTTTTAAGTTTCTGGTCAAGAGTGTTTTTATACTAAAATTTTAATTCTTATTCTTAATCACAAAAAAGGTCATTCATAATGCATTATTAACAGTTAATATCACTTTGTCAACTTTCTTTTTATTGTCTAGCGTCGCCCCTTAAAGACAACGCCCATGGGTGATAAGGTGCATCTCTTGGTGCTTGGTATTTGCCCTAGAGCGCCATCTAAGCGACATGACGCGTTTAACTTGAGCTTCACCTAGTTTGAGGACTTAACCAGTTAACCTCAAGCAAGCTTTTGACATCACTGCTTATAGTATCCATGAAACATGGTTAAAGACGTATAAATAAGGACAAAAAGAATACTAATACATAGTTAAGTTTAGTAATGTTGTATGTCACAACTTCCAACATCTGGTTTTCTCTATTATTTTCAGGTGGTGACCAAGGAAGTGAAGCATAAAGATCTTGCACAGCCATATTTTGATGGTATACTAAGTGAGTTAAAACCATAACTTGCCCTTTATAATTTGGTTTATTAACACAAACTCACTACGTTCTATACCAGCAATCAGCTAAACTTTTCAGAAAACGCCGTGTCCTACTTCAAAAAATCAGAAAACTTTTGCAGTATTTTCGCAAATTAAAAAAACTGAAAGAACAAAAACAAAAACACTAAGGAGAAGGAGCCATACCATTGTCTGAACCATCCCAATTCGCTGAGACCTAAAGATGGCAACAGTATTAACAATATCCAGAGCAGACATATCTCCACCCAGTATTCTCTGGATGGTATTATGGATTGTGCAATATGTTCCTGTCCTACCAATACCTGCACTGTACCAGAGAATGAGGTGTCAGGCTATAAGAAGAAATAGTTACAGAATTTTAAAAGGCACACGCTACAGATAATGATGAAAGCAACCTGCAGTGTACTACAATTGGTCCAAGACTAAGAGGCACATCGTGTGTTCGATTCAGAATTTCACGAACAGCAAGTGTGTCCTCTGGAACTCCATGATCAGGCCATTCAGGATACTGAATGTGTAAAACATGCAAAGGTGGTTCTTCTGACTGGCACATAGCAAGAGATGCGGATCAGGCATGTATTCTTAGCTTCCCACAACACAGCAAATATTCTAGTGAAGTGTGAGTTTATAACTTTATATAGAGATGGCTATTGGCGCTGTAAAATAGGGGGAATAACACAAGTCACAACCCGTACCCAATAGGTCAGATAATATTGGGAAAATGGGCTGGGGTCTTACAAGGGAAGTGTAACCAAATTTGAGTGAATGCAAAGACGTCATCCCAGCATCTATTGGCAGGACCAACCAGGTAACCTTCACCTAAAACTACTTAGCGCTTTTCTAAAGCTTATCCAGCATTGGTCTAAGATGCTTTGTGTTCCCTTGGGTGTTATGGAGGCACGGAGCTAACATCATGTTACATAATGAAAAACTTCTTCAACCACAAGCTTCTGGAGCATTTAGCTATGCATGAACAAGTACTAAAAGAGCATAAACTGAGGTTTTGAGTTCCAGAGGCTCTGAAGGTGAACTCAGGCAGCAACAGTAAGCTCAACATTCTGGCAGCAAGAGGATTTTTCTCTTATCACAACTCTGTATTTGGGGAATCACTCAGTAACTTGCTCCTTGAAATGACGGCGAGAAAGGTGATGTCTAACAACAACAAACTCAGTAAGTTCCCACAAGTGGGTGTCTAGGGAGGGTAGTGTGTACGCAGATTTTACCGGGGTACCCCTACCCTGGGAGGGGAGAGAGGTTGTTTCCTATAGACTCTCGGCCAAATAAACGAGAAAGGTGATGTCGAAGAACTTTGTAATTAGTAAATATAGAACCGGGTGTATACTTTGACATAATAGAAACTGTCTCAGAGAATGAATACAGGTGTCAATGGCTCGAGAGAAGGGAATCCTTAGTCAAGAGATTGACAGTCAGCACCTAAGTTGCTCCGACACGGCAGTTTAGGTGCCGTACCCGTGTCGACACGACACTAGTATGGGTGTGGGTATGGAATCTGTACCGGATTTGGTCAAACAATTTTGGGTACTTTGACCGCGACGAACGGAAAAATTCTAGACGGGATACAATTTGATTCCCGAAATCAAAATCAAAACTGGGGCGAATTTGAAGAAAATAGCATACCTTATCCAGGAAATCAATTCTTTACTTATCTACAACTTGAGAATAAAAAAGAAATCCACACTGTATAAGCTATACATAACTATTCCACCAAATTCCTCATAATCTAGATATATTTTTATTTTTTTTGAATTATTTTTAGCCGGATTCCCCCACCCGTATCTATACTAGGATCCGTATACCCGAATCTTAAAATTTACATCTCAAAGGATCCGACCTCTAGATCCGCACCCGTGTCCGAGCAACTTAGGTCAGCCATAGATCTTATTATGGATCTGTCAAAGGTTATATTAGCATCCCAAGGAACTAGGGAGATGTACAGGATATGGGGTGAAAAGGAACAAGCATATGAATATGTGGTGTCACAAAAAAATTTAACAGGTAAGGACGATATGTGAGCATACTGATATTCCAGGGAGATCGAAGAAGTGTAATTATCATGCCAGAAATAATCCAGGAAGCTGGCTGAAGGGCATAGCTAGCAAGATATTTGCAGACAAGGGAAAGGAGAGCAACTGGTCGTCTCAGCAGAATTCCTATGCTGAAGCAGCAAAGTTAAATAGCTGGCCAGAAGTGAACAAAGATATCGGTTGCTTGTGAAAAGTATTCAGAAGCCCAGTTAGCAAAGCCTCACGAAGATAACAGCAATTTGGACATTTGGACAGAGAGATTGAATCTTCTAACCACATCTCTATCTTAAAGACTAGGCTAAGCAACAAGAAAGGTGGCAAAGCAAGCAAAGAAAACTGCCAAATTCAACCATCCTCCATCAAAGATATCGGTTAAACAATCATCTTAAGCTGGTCCGGCACTCCATGCTCAACAACACAATAAGACCTTTTCATTCTTTTTTATTTCTCGTATTCACAAGGGCTGCCAACGATTTACTAACCTCAATATAGTTCACCTCCAGATTTCGTAATATTAAGGAGGTATGACTCGTCTTTATACATTTCGTCACAACACATATATTCCCAAATGTTCTAGGCCCATCCTCTGCCTGAAAGTAATCCCCACACTTCACCATCTGCATTTGTTTTCATCAAAGAAGAGGGTAAGATAATAAACTGCTCAAACCAAATATAGGTAATGCCTAAATAGACATGGCGGCTAACAAGTCTTAAAAAGACAAAAGGAAGGAAGGAAGGCATAGCAGTTTTCATACTCGTCATAAAGTTATACAGATGAAGGATAAAGGTCATGAGGCAAGGATACATCTTCTTACGTTTTCATTGCTTCCATTTATCTGCTAAAGATTGGAAGCGCAAATTGAGAGAACATATGAGACATAAATATCAAATCCAGAGAGGCAACAAGGCTTTTTATACATCAGAATTCTCAAATTCCTCCAAAGATCATCATATGATCTATTGGTCAACCTGGAAGTCCTATCCCACAAAATTCTGAGACAACACTACTGTATTAGAATGAGCATGAACTTATTGAGGCCTCAGGGTGTTTCTAAGATCCTCTTGAAAATTAAAACAAAATATGCAGAACAAACAATGTCCCAACATAATGAACAGGAAACTCCTTTGCTGAAAGAGAACTCTGATTTAAGCCGCTTGACTTGAATTCTAATTTGATCCTACAGATGCTAATTCTTATAGCAGCAATTGCTCTCTCAAAGCTATAATTTTATATCTAAAATCACAAACTTCTTGATGCATACTGTCCTTTGACGTTCAAAATCCACTTAGAATACTTAATCGAAGCCAAGCTCCTGCATATTTGAAGAAACTGAAAGATGCATAGATACAGGAGGAACAAGCAAGGTTTATATCAATTACTATTTTCAATTGACATAAACTTTAAACCATGACATCCTGCTCCAGGTTGGAGCGAAAAACAAATGAGGAAAGAACACAAATAAGAAAATGGGGACGCTAATTAGTAAGACCAAGAAGTGCCCCTGTATCCCAGGTTTAGGAGCACTAGCAGTGGAATGAAAAGAATAGAACACGATTTTTTTCTCTTCAGCCTCCCCATGCCCTTCTTCCTCACTTTGGTAAAAAAAAGGAGAAAATAGTTTGAAGATGAAAAGCCAATACTCAACAAAGATCCATTTGAACTTTTTTACTGCATAAATATGCCAGATCCACTTTACAGCGGAGGATACAAATGAAAGAAAACAAAAAGGTAAAAGCGCATGTTGTTTCTTTTGAGAAGCAAATTATACATCAGACAATTGTCACAAAATGTTAACATACTTTGGTCGCAAAACAAGTAAGTCTTATTTCAGGAATATACTTATTATCACAAAGGTTACCTGGTTGTCTAAACAGTTGAATACCTTGTAATTGTCAACCAATCGTGTAAGCATCACAATCACAGGACAGCGATTCTGAATAATCATTTCCCAGAAGTCTTCAAAGGTGTGTGGTAGTGGACCTTGTGTTGCAATAAACCGGGATACCCTTTCAGATATCTTCAGCCAAAAAGAGCAGTATAAGTGGTAAGAAGCAGATATTTGTTTTTATGTTTTATGCTAATAACTCGAGTGGGTGAAGTATCTCTTTGAGTAATTTCAAGTGAAGGATGTAGGAACCCACCGATACAAAGCTTGCATTGATATATCCCCTAGCTGAAGGTCTATAGTCTTTACATGGGTCCAAAACGACCCTACTATTGTCAACTGAGAGCAATGAAGCTTGATATAATTAATTCGAAGTAATGATACATTGTAAAAGCAAGGAAATTAAACAGAAAACTGATTAATTAGCATACATGGCAGAACATCAGTATAGCGATTTTTGCTGATGTTTGTGCTGTCCAAAGCCACCGAGCATCTACTTTTCATCTCTGAAGCTTTCAACCTATTTTTCTGAATCAAAGGAGCTTGAGTTTAAGCATGTCACCAAATGAAGCAGAATAAAATCATAGGATGATGATAAATAAATAACAAAGAGTCAAACAACAACAATAAAGCAATAAGAATTTCTGAAGATATAAGAGAACCACCATTTGATATAAATCAGCAAGATGAATCTTTTGCTTTAATTAAGATATTGTACTTTATGCTATCGAGATCATTTAGCAGAACCGCCACCCAAAACATCAGAAAATGAGATACTTTTGTATCTGAAATTATTAAAAGTTGTTTCGAAAAGGCAATTAGACCATCTACCTCACAGTAGGGCATTACCCTGTTTTCCCTCACAATATATTTCCAATTTCTCTGTTTCACGACCTTTAAAAATTATTTTATGTGTATAAACTTTAAGGACGTAGTTAACCTGAGCTGATGACTTGCGAGTACAAGGGGTTCCTTGTTAGCCCAACAATCAATATGAAATTTCAAACATTATCTGGTCTTGTCCATGACTATAAAAACGCATTGGATACATCAATGTACTGCATGCGTGGCTCAAAACATTGAAAGGCATCACATACCAATTATTGTCTCAAACTTTTGTGGCCTAAAATCCAACTTTCTGTTTCATGATACATTCAACGAACTCTAAAGAAATGTTCAATACTTAGCAACAAAATTATGTATGCATTAACAACATATTTATTTGGTTAATACTCCATAGAGGCATTGTTCTGGACAAAGTATAAATAAAGAGGGCACAAACACTACTTTCTCACACAAGCCTCCTCTCTTTCTGTGGTATCTGTAACCAATTATCTTCCTTCTGAATTTTTATTTTTTATTCCTTTTGATACAACAAAAGTTGTGTTTTAAGAGTCATTTAGTTTTTTTATAAATCAGTAAGCCTCATTTAGCTCATTAAGCTAAACATTTGTTAATCATGGGGGCCAAAAGGCTAAACATTTGTTAATCATGGGGGTCAAAAGGCTGCGGCAGTCATATTTAGCACATATTAGTAGGCTAAGTTACTCAAATTCTTCACTTTCGGTGCCGATGTGGGTGTGAGTGTGGGTCCGCACCGGATCTGGTCAACTGATTTTGGGTACTTTGACCAAAATGGACAGAAAAATTCGGGACTGATACAATGATTTTTGAAATCAAATCAAAAGTCAGGGTGAAATAGAAGAAAATGACATACCTTATATATTGAAATTTCTATGTCAGTCCTTTTCCTTTTATCTCCTTCTTAGATTATCCTCTTGATCAATTTTTTCTCCTTCTCGAAATACCTTATAAGTTTTCCACATAATGTCAATTCAAATATATTTTTATAACTCCATTTTAGATACTTATTTTTAGCCGAATATCTGCACCCGTATCCATACCTGAACCCATACTGCAAATCTTAAAATTTAGATCATGAAGGATCCGACCTCTAGATCAGCAACCATATCGGACACCCGCACCCGAGTCCGAGCAACTTAGTTAGCAGGGTGAACACCAGCATATAAGATGATAGATAATATCTGCTAGGAGAACTTATATCTACCAATTTGTAATGTAAATATTGGAAATATAGCCCCAGATTAGACCCAAAAGGCACAACAAGTCTACATTTTCTTTTATTTTGGCAAACAAACACATTCATACACCTATTACCAAAACCAGTGACGCTTATGCACCTATGTCGAACTTTTATGTTTGTATATGTCCTATTAATATAGGCTAGAAGAAACTTGTATCCATCCATTCGTGGTGTATTTCATATACCCAAGGATATGAACCATGTGACCTAACAGTTTGAAACTGTATGAAATCCCAACAAGATCAGGGCTCAAATCCAATATAGGCAAAACAAACTACTCCCTCCGTTCCAGTTTATGTGAACCTATTTCCTTTTTGGTCCGTTCCAAAAAGAATGACCCATTTCTATATTTGGAAACAATTTAGCTTAAACTTACAATTCTACCCTTAATGAGAAGCTTTTATAACCACCCAAATACTCTGGGCCCCTTTTTGACGTGTTTAAGACCACAAATTTCAAAAGTCTTCACTTTTTCTTAAACTACGTGCCCAGTCAAACAAGTTCACATTAATTGGAACGGAGGGAGTAGTTGATTTTTTTCATTTGCCTAAACGCTGATGGATATATTGTCAAATAACTGTATTGGTGGAAAAACACAGGTACCTGCTAATTGAGGTTGCACACAAGATGATCCAAACATTGTCATTATAAAATAGAAGTATGTGTATAAACTCCATAGAGATATGTGGTAGTTTGTGTGTGCTCAGTTCACATTTTTTGTTTAATTCAATTAAGAAAGATATCTTGATGCACCTATGATTAGGAAAGCTAATAAATATACTGTTACCAGAAAAAGAAAAAAAAGTGGCTAAATTTCGGGTTTCATTTTATTTTCATATTTTTTCTTCCAAATTCCACCTTTCATTTCTTTTTACAAGAATATTATAGTAAACATACAAGCAAGTCTAAAAATTCCAAACTAGTTTCACGTGAGAATGCACGGGAGAAAAATCTTATTAATTAATTAAAGTGTTGTACAACCCTATTTATATAGGGTGATTACATAATAATAGGTATCTTCTTCCCGATGTGGGACACTCAACTCATTGTTTCTGTGGCAAAAAGGTTGGATAAACTTTGGCGAGATTTCTTATGGCAAGGAAACAGAGATCACAGACATTCAATCTGGTGAAATGGAAACAGTAACCTTAGATAGGGAAGCAGGGGGTCTTGGGGTCAAAAATCTGAAGATCCAGAACAACAGGTTACTTCAAAAGTGGCTTTATGGAGATCTACTATTGAAGCAAAGCAATATGGACCTTTGAACCCCTAGACAACCAAATTCACACTTCCACACAATCAAACAACATTGGAAGCACATTGGCCTTCCTTCCATTCCAACACATCATTTCAAAGTGGAAATGGAGAAAGATCAAGTTTTGACAGAATATTTGGCTTGGTCATGTATTCTAAGAGACAGTATCTTGCACAGTCCCGAGTAGTAAGATTCACAGAATATTGGTCATATCATGGCTAGAATTTCAGCTTCGGACACAGTTTAAGTAAACGGGAGGTAAACTATCATCACTATTGCTCCAGATCCATAACAACACACCCTTATTCTCCAGACCTGATTATCTATTGTGGAAACATGATGCTAAAGGAAAATTTTCAATAAAAGATTGCTGCAAGCAGCTTAGAGACCTTTTTGCCTCCTTGACACCTTCCCCTCTCGGCTATGGAAATGCATTTCAAGGAACAAGGCACCCTTGACGATGGAGTGCTTTACTTGGCTGGTTTCTCAAGGAGCATGTCTAACTCGTGAGAGTGAGAATCTTCAGAAGAGAGGGATGAATATGTGTAGCAGATGCTCACTATGTGAAAGGCAGAATGAGAACATCAACCACCTTTTTTTCCATTGTCCAATTACCAAATAAATCTGGGATATCATCATGAACATTTCGACGATTAATTGGATTATGCCAAGGACAAACAAAAGACTTGTTGCGATGTTGAACATTAAAGGATAGGGAAAGGCAAGAATGAGGACTTGAAACTCAATTCCCTCAGCTGCGTGGTGGACTGTTTGGAAGGAAACAACCACAAGAATGTTTTAGAGCAAAATTGAATCTGTAACTAATGTTAAGTATAGATGCATTTCCTTATAGTTTTTTTGTTGGTAACATGGTTATTGCAAATGATATAGATGCCATGATAGACATTTGAACGCATTCGGTGGTGATGCTGCCCTGAAAATATCTGTAAAGCACCTTCTGGTTGCTGACTTTTTATATAAATACCTTATAATGATTAAATTTTTTTTAGAGGTAGTCAAAAGCAAAAGGCACGTAAAAGCACCAAGTTCTGTGGGAGCTTTAAGCACAAAGCACAATTAAAACGTGAGCTTTAGCGAAGAAAAGTGCCAACAGAAAAAAAACTAATAGAAATCCTTTGCAAAAGAATGTAACTATAAACACAAATAATAATTATTCGAACAAAAATGACAAAACATACTTAAGCTATATGTATGTTGCCGTGCCCTTTAAGACAAACCCCACAAGTGAAGGTGCACTTGCATATAGCATCTTGATGCCTACGCTAAAGCCCCCAATTATGTGAGGCGCAGTACACAACCTGGCCTTCACCGAGCTTTAAGCGAACCTTTAACAACACAGGAATGTTGTGCCTTGTCAGCAGTGACTAATGAATGACAACTAAGAAGCTAGATATTAAAAGCCCAACTAGCAAAATTGAGAAGACTAAGATTAAAGAAAGCCATTCTTTTCGTTTTGATAAAGACTAAAAAATGCCTTTAAAGTAGATAGAACAAGAAATACTGAAAGAAGCTATGCCCTTGAGACATTATCAAGGTAGCATCTTAGACAACTTAGAATGACCAAGGCAAGGAAGACCTACCGATGCACCTATTATTGAAAAGAGTAATGCTCATGTACCTATGTCTACCTTATATTCTAGTGTTCACCCTACTAGCATGCCAGCAATAGGTATTAGGTAACTTTATTCACCAAGGCTTTTATTTTGTCTATTTAAAAATTTACTATTCTCTTCGTCACAATTTATGTTACGGTGTTTGACTTTTCAAGGAGTTTTAACAAACATTGAAAGATTTTGTAATGTTCCACAATTATCCTTATTAATAAATATTAAAATCTTAAGTAGAAAATACAAGCAATTCTCACATGATTAAAGAAATCAATAACATTTCTCCCCTCATAAAGTGGTGGCAACTCATTAATGTATTGTATAGCCATAGAGTCCAAAGATGATTTCAAATCTGTGTTCTCTCTCTCTCTCTCTCACACACACATATACACGAAGAAGTCTCCAACTCACACTCTCTCAATTGAAAAAGGTGACGACAAATTAATAGAGATCTCGGCAAACTAGGTTTATTTTTTTACTTGTACACAAGTTTTTTCTTCTTGATTTCACCTGCAATTCCAAGAAAAGAGATTACCCCAAAATTAATTTGTTAACTGTTATCACTGTGCTTTGCCAATCTGTTCACAAAATCGCCGCCAAAAATAATTTTTTGAGCTTAGGACTCTAAATTTTTGTTAGTGGCGCCAAACTTTTTGCTAATTTTGAAATTTAACAAGTGAAGGTGTGTATACAAGAATAGAGAGATCCACTTTTATTTATTTTACATCTCTTTTATTCTTCTATCTATGATACTTATCGCACTGGTTAATCATCTCTTTCTTTGTTTTTCTATTTTTGTCTTCTAATACTAAATCATTGATCTAAAAAGAATAAAATGAGTGTTGTATTTCCAGTAGAATCAATCATCAGAAACAGTTAAATATGGAAGAACGTCAAGCAATTGCAAAGTAACTTTTGGAAGATAGTAATGAAGGAACGGTTAAACATAGTTCAATAACATAAGCCGCTATTTTGTTCAAAAAATCAAAAATTACTATTGAACGTTTTGGAAACAAGGCAAATCATCCGTTGTTTTTAGTAATGTGTTAAATGTGTCTTCAAACCGTGTACGCAGAGTTAGGAATAAACAGATACAAGTCGACATTAACCAATTCAAAGAAACTCCATTTTGTCCTCGAACAAACATTCAATCTCTGGATTTTGCAATAAACAAAACAAAATCAACTATTTTTCGGCATGTGAAAGAAAGCACCTACATACCAATGCAATGAAGCCTAGCTTAACGAAGAAAACAAGAAGGTGCGAGTGCGATTTTGCCTCTCAATGATTGATCTTGTTACACACCATGCAAATGTCATGCTTACAAACATGTTTAATTATATTTATATCTATGAGAAATAGTTTTACTTTTTTAAAAATCCAAAGGTACAACCTGCTTTCTAAAGAAGATGAGTCTAATCCATATCATTCTTACAGAAGTAGAAATTTTATGACAAAGATTATGTTTATGGCTGTTGTTGGGCATCCTAGATTTTATGAAAATGGAATCAAGTTGCTTTCAAGAAAATATGAATTTCTCGGTTTGTAGTTAAGGAACTAGCTAAGTGAAATAGCAAAAATCGAGCAGCAAGACTGTCGAAGAAAAACCTATTTGTGACTAAAGATATCACAAGAGCTTGCTAGATAGAGAAAGTTATTCCAGCCATTAGATCAAAATGGTCAGCTTCAACGTCAATTATTCTGACTTTTATCCAACAAAATAATGCAAGACCACGTATTGGTGTTAATTATTTGGAATTTACTGAAGCCGCTCAACAAGGTTGATTGGACATTAAGGCCTCATTTGTTTTTTTAAGATTAAGACGTCTGAATCTGAATACACATCTGAATATCAAGATGTGTATTAAGATTAAGACATCTGAATCTGAATACACATCTGAATATATTAAGATGTGTATTAAGATCTGAACAGAAATAATTAAGACTGTTTGATTTTTAACATCTCAATGTATAAAATTTATCTTTATTTGAAAATTAATAAACATAAAATTCAAATGAAATACTAACTAATCTAATATTCTATCAATAAAATATATAGTTTTTAAAATATGATAGTTGTTGGTGTAATGGCTAACGGGTGATAGAGGCGGTGGTTGGTGGTAATTTTGGTTGATGATTGCGGTTCATGCTAGTAGCTAGTAGTGATTGGTAGTGGTGCCAATTATGATTGAGGATGGTGGTGGTGGGCGGTGATAGTTAATAATGGTAGGTGGTGGTAGTAGTTGTGAGTGAGAAAGGTGGTGGGTGGGTGGTGGTAGGTTATAATAATGGGCAATGGTGATGGGGTGATCAGTTGTGGTAGTTGAGGTGGATAAGTGTTGATTGTGGGTGAGAATGATATATGGTGGTCGGAGTGGCGGGGATAATGGGTGGTGATGGTCGATAATGGTGGCGGCTATGATTGATGATGATGGTGGCGTCGTAGTGGTGGAGGTGGTGGTGGGAGTGGTGGTGGTGGTTGAGTATGGTGGTGGTGGTGGTAGTTGATAATGGTAGGCGGTGACGGCAGATAATAATGAATATGTGATAGCATCTTAATGAAATTAAGTCTCTGTTATAGATCTTAATCATACAGACCTATTCAGANGACGGGGATAATGGGTGGTGATGGTCGATAATGGTGGCGGCTATGATTGATGATGATGGTGGCGTCGTAGTGGTGGAGGTGGTGGTGGGAGTGGTGGTGGTGGTTGAGTATGGTGGTGGTGGTGGTAGTTGATAATGGTAGGCGGTGACGGCAGATAATAATGAATATGTGATAGCATCTTAATGAAATTAAGTCTATGTTATAGATCTTAATCATACAGACCCATTAAGTGGTTGTGAAGTAAAAAAAACAAACACACTTAATTATTAAGATCTGAATGATCAAGATTCAGACTTAAAAAACAAACGCACTTAATATCTGAGATCTGAACGATTAAGATTCAGACCTCCATTAAGTGCAAACAAATGAGGCCTAAGCTATGCTTTGAATCCCCTTAAAGCCCCGATTTAATATTTTGGACCTTGAATTTTTTAAAGCAATTCAATCTTTTTAGTATCAAATGGCCCCTTCAAATATCGATGAATTAGTGGAGGTTGTTGAAAGATTTTCCTATGAAATGAAAGATAATGGTTGCAATAACTACAAAGTGCCTCACATGAAAAAGAAAGACTTGAAAGAGAGTACATCTTCCACTTCAACTTTGTTATGATGTTGATATTGTCAATCAAGCTTTAGCTCTACTTCAACAATGATGTGAGTTATTACTATGTCAAGGTTATCTATTTTTGCACACTTTGCTTTCTACTGGAACTTGTAGGTTTAACATGTTAAAGTTAGAATGTAAATTTTGTAAAGTGTGTTGGGAGCAGTATTATTGTGTATAACCTTGGTGATATGTCCATAATTGTAATATTTTATTTTTTTTGGGTCTTTAAAGCTCAGGTGCAAAATCGAAAGAAACATATCACCAAGTTGAGAATACAGAGCCAAAATATAACAAGAAGGTGTTCGTCGATAATGTACTTCAGTGTATACTTTGAAGCATGAACCAACTCCAAAATACACAAGTCACCACAATGCTTCATTTCTCAAATTTGTTAAGTCGGACATTGAGTATGACAATACGGATTATGAACTAATCTGAATCCTAATTGAGTGAATGGAACAATTTGAAGGTGGAAAAGTAAAAAAGACACTAAAATTTTAAGCCTTTTATAGTTTATGTTATAATCTAAAATGTATGTTTATTGTATAGGCAAGGTGTAATTACACTGTAAATATAAGGCAAAATCCGTTTTATGCCTCTATATATTATATTTTGAATAGGTTTGTTGGGTCGCTGGTTCAATTATCACTGCCACATTACCTTTTAATTTTTTTAATTTTTTCTTTTTTAACCCCTTAGGGAAATCCCGCCTCTACTATTGACCAAGACTTTTAAAAAATATAAATTAAATGCTATATACCAGCGAAATACGAAAATTTCAGTTAACATCCAATTAAACATCAAAATATCAAAAGGTTTCAAACGAATAGATGAATACTACAGATTAAGAGAAAGGAAAACCTGCAAAGCAGAGAACTCTGAGTCAATTTTGCCAGGAGAGTGACACCTTTTCTCCTTAAAGGATGTGAGTGCTTCCAAACAGTAACTACGCTGATCAGGCGACAGTACGATTCTCTTTGGAACCGAATCAGCAGAGAAATTCAAAAGTTTTGTGACAGTGCCCGTGGCAGTAGCTGGCGGCTCCGTGGAAGTGGTGGCGGAGTATAAGGGATTACCGGCGGAAGCCATCGCCGATCTCCGGCTCCGACTCCGAACTGATACCGCGCTACCCGTGGCTCCGAAATTTAGTTTTAAATTTTTTAATTTCCCCCCTTTGGGTCTCAGTAGTAGTCTGCAGCTGTCGGTAAATGATGCTGTTACCACCTGAATTTATAGAGTATATCTTTTTTTCTTTTTCTTTTTCTTTTTCTTTTTCTTTTTCTTTTAGCTTGGTGATGAAGTAAATAGAAACCGTTAACGTGTGCTCATAAGTTAAGTAAATTTCGTGAGTGATATCTAAACTAATGTAATTTATAGTACAAAATATTTAAATTAAATTTTGCTACTAAAATATACTTAAAAGTACAAAATGACATAAGTTCCGACGCTAAAAGCATGAATTCCGACACTTTAATAAGTTTGTGATACATAATAGGGAAAAGGTTAAAATATGTCCCTATACTGTACGGAATTTAGTATATTTGTCCTTCGTTAATACTTTAGCTTATATATACTTTTACAGTTACATAGTTGGTCCATATATGTCCTTCTATTATACGAAATTGAGCACATTTTCCTTTTGTTAATAATGTAGCCCATATATACCCTTGATGTTAGATAATTGGTCCATATATATCTTTTTTCGAAATGAAATCCACCCAAACTAATTAGTTCTTCTGTCAATGGTACTAAAGTGCATTACAAATACTATTTCCTTTTTATTAGTACTTTTTTTTTACCTTTCTCTTTTCTTTCTTCTTTTTTTTAATTTTTTCTTTTTTACCTTTTCTTTCTCTCATGTCCGATTATATCCATTGATGATGCCTTCTCCATTTTCGTCACCAATATCATTTGACAAAACTCATAAATTCATGCCAATTTTACTATCAAAAATCCCATATGTTCTTCTGACCTGAATGAGATAAAAATCGGAGAAATTTTTCGGTATTGTTCATTGGGTGAACGGAGTATGTGGTTATTCGGATTTTGAAGGTTTTGTTTCCTTCGGATCTGAAGCTCCACAGTGAACAACACCTTCAAAAGTTAAATAACCATATACTCCCTTTACCCAATTAACACCATCGAAAAAATTTCTCCTGCAATTTTTATCTTATTCAAGTCAGAAGAACGTGTCAGGTTTTGGTAGTAAAATTAGCAGAAATTTACGAATTTTGTCAAGCAAAATTGGTGACGAAAATGGAGAAGGCATCAGCAATGGAGGAAACCAGATATGGGAGAAAGAAAAAGTAAAAAAAAAAAAGGAAAAAAGAGAAAGGTAAAAGAAACACTATAACAAGGAAAAAATGTTTGTACTGCACTTTAGTGCAATTAACGAAAAAACTAATTAATTTGGGTGGATTACGTTTCGAAAAAGGGCATTTGGACCAATTATCTTACATCAAAGGCATATATGGGCTAAAGTATTCATGAAGGGCAAATGTGCTTAACTTCGTATAGTAGCGCATATAACTAACTATGTGACTATAAGGGCATATACGTGCTAAAGTATTAACGAAGGGAAAATATGAGCTTGTTTGAACCTTTTCCGTACAAAATAACATCAGCAAATTACCAAAAATAGAACTCTCCGATTACTAATATTTAAAAACCCATTTACCTTGTTCCTCAATTTTCTATTTGTTTATTAATTTATTTCTTTTTTAGTAAAGTGAACAAAACACGTAAAATATGTATATCATAATTAAGAAAGGAGCAAATGATAATTAATTATTTTAACTTCACCTCCTATTTTAAATAAGTGATCCACATTTTTATAACTAAACATCATCTTATTAAGTGGAGGAGGGTTTCAAGAGTAAGGTTCTTGATTATATCTATAGGATTCGAAATTTGTGGACAATCTAGCGGTGTCAACGGTTTGGTTTGTCGGTTATTTTATAAAGGGAATCTTGCAGATATATCCCAAATATGTCCCAACTTATCAATCTTTATCTATTAATGACAGTGTCATAATCCGGAATTCCCATTGTCGGAATCGGATGGCGCCTAATATTTAACTTGTTAGGCAAGCCAACGTTAGAGGATTTTTATGCCAACTTTAACCAATTTCAGTAATAAAATCAATTAAGCATTACAAAAACTAAAACCGATTTGCGGAATAACATAAAACCTGTAATATCTTATACATTTAAGATATAGAGTTACAACTCACGAGCTACTATGATTTACTACAATCTATAGTCTGAAAAAAATACGTTGTTCTGAAGAAAAGAAACAGTAAATAATAAGACTAGGAAGAGACTCCAGGGTCTGCGGACGCCAGCAGATCTACCTTGGATCTCCTGACAAGCAAGTCCAACTGCTAACCTCTAGATCAACTAGGGCCGGTACCAAAATCTGCACAAGAAATGCACAGTGCAGTATGAGTACACCGACCCCATGTACTCGTAAGTGTCGAGTCTAACCTCGACGAAGTAGTGACGAGGCTAAGACAAGGCATCCACATATTAAACATGTGCAGATAACAATATATATACAAGAAAGACAACAATAACAACTAAAACATGTACTACTGGGAGAGGAACGTGCTAAAGGGGAAACAAGATATAAGAGTCACTACAAATATGATAACCAGAACAGTCAATATGCCTTTAATCAGTAAAATCAATTAAACACAATAAAAGAAGTTGCACGGCATCACCCTTCGTGCTTTTACTCCCAACCTCACACTGTAAATCAACGATACGACACGACATCACCCTTCGTGCATTAACACTCTCAATATGGCAAGACATCACCCTTCGTGCATTAACACTCATAATATGGCACGACATCACCCTTCGTGCATTAACAATCTCCATCACCCATAACAGTGAAAAATATAGAGTAGGGAGATAGAATTCAACAACAACAAGCTTTACCTCAACAATAGTTTCACAATACGAATCTCAACTTTAGATTCAATTCTCAATTATCACCAAAAGTCTGTAAACACAATAAGGCTATCAATTTAGCAAGTCACTAGTCTAAGCATGGATAATGGCTTAACGTAAGTAATAAACTATATGGAACAAGACCACCCGCATGCTATAACCCGACCAACAACGCATAAATACTCTTCACCTCACATATACGTTGTACCCAACATAAAAACAAGTGGCAATTAGGCAAACAAATCATATTCCCTCAAGTCAATGTTAACAATAACACTTACCTCGCTCCAAAAGGTCCATTCAAAGATCAATCACAACTTTGCCTCTCAAACAAGCCTCCGAACCAATAGAATCTAGCAAATTACCAACCAAACAATTCAAATTAAGCCTTAGGAACTACCCACGATTACAAGAATTCAATTTAGGCCCCTTTTGAAAAAGTCAACAAAAGTCAACCCTCGGGTTTGCTTGGTCCAATCCCGAAGTGCGAACCAAAACCCGGTTACTCATTCACCCCCGAGCTTGGTTATGTAATTGTTTTGGAGTCCTGCCTCAATTTGAGGTCTAAATCCCCAATTTACCATATCCCTGATTTCTACCCAAAAATCCCGAATTCCATCGTGAAAACACTAGGGACCCGTTTTGGCCATGATTTTTCCAAAATAAATTTGGGTTTTATTTTGCAAACACATGTTTGGCCATAGATTTTGCCTACATTTTGGCAGAATTCCAAATCCCATTTTGGTCCAAAATATCACTATTACATTTTATAAAAATTGCCCCAAACTTTTGTATTTTACAAAAAGAGCCTGCCATTTATTATGTTATAACAATGTTGCTTCGTCTTCTCGATCATCTGATAGTGTATCATGTAGTTCAATATAAAAATTATAATTTTGTACCAAATTTATTTATGTTCAGGACTATGGTTTGTCTCACGACCCGAATTCTCACCGTCGGGATCGTGGTGGCGCCTAACGCTACACTTGCTAGGCAAACCAACATTAGAGATTCACAACATAAACATATCTAAAACTTTACGGGATCCACTACCATTCAACATATAATATCAGAATAAGGAATAAAACTTGGCAATAATACTGCACAATAATACCGACATGTCTAGCTACCCATGATCTGGAGTCACAACTCACGGACTACTAAGAATGTACTACAAGTATTTGGTTGAAAGAAAATGTATAACTGTTTGTGATCTAAATAAAACAGTAAATGGATATACGGAAGAGACTCCAGGAATTTGCTGACGTCGACAGATCTACCTCGGGTCTCCTGTGTGAAAGTCGACTGCAACTCGAAATCAGCTCGGGCTAATACATGGATCTGCACAGAAAGTGCAGAGTGCAACATCAGTACAATCGACCTCATGTACTGGTAAGTGTTGAGCCTAACCTCGGCGAAGTAGTGACGAGTCTAGGACAAGACACCACATAAAACCTGAACAGTATGATCATGCTAATGGCAACAATAATAAACAAAGAAATAAAACAGGCATATGGGAAAGGGACATGAATTGGGGAATCACAATATAAGTAATGGTAAACAATAAAGGCACAATTTAGACATAAATCCTCAATTAAATTAAGCAATTAAGACAATAGAGAAAAACTGCACGGCATCACCCTTCGTGTTTCCACTCTCAACCTCACCCAATAAATAAATAGAACGGCACGACATCATTCTTCGTGCATTAAACCTCACATAATATACACGGTACCACCCTTCGTGCTTTATCACTCTCATATCATGACACGACATCACCTTCGTGCTTTACTCTCTTCCTCACAATTCATAGAAGCAATAACAATGGATAGAGGAAAGTTCCACAAAGAAATCAATATTCCATCAATGATTAATTTCACAATTTAACATCTCAACCTTTAATCCATATTCACAATTTTATCAACCTCGATGGAACCGGACATAATTTCCCCAACATTTCAATAACAACAATAAACATAGATAATAGAATTTAAGACTACAACATTTGCAAAACAAAAATGGAATTTCACTCGCATACTATGACTTAACCACAATGCATAGGTGCTCGTCACCTCACCTATACATTGTATTCAACAACAAAACACGTAGTAAATAGTTACACAATACCTATTCCCTCAAGCTAAGGTTAGCCACATACTTACCTCGATTTCGCAGGCCACTCACTGCTCAAATACCGCTTTCCCTTTTGAATTCACCTCCAACCTACTCGTATCTAGTCATAATTAGTTTAGTATCATCAATTATCGCCAAATGAATCAACTTTAATGCTTAATTATAGTTTTCCTAAATTTTCGCAACAAAAGTCAAAAATTGACCCCGGGCCCGCTTGGTCCAAACTCGAGGTTCGGACCAAAATCCGTTTACCTATTCTATCCCGGGCCCAGATATACATTAGTTTTGGAATCCGACCTCAATTTGAGGTCTAAATTCCCAAATTTCGAAATTCCTAAGTTCTACCCAAAAATTCCTAATTCCACCATGAAAATCCTAGATTCTAGGTTGAAATCTTGTTAAAAGGTGTAAAAGATTGTAAAACATTAGTTAGGAATCACTTACCTATGATTTGGGGAAGATTTGGTCTTTGGAAAATCGCCTCTTGAGGTCTAGGGTTCGAAAATTTGAAGAATGAATGAAAAATCCCGTCTAAGTCTGTCACGACCCGAAATCCCACCATTGGGCCATGACTGGGTCTAACGTTGAACCCGCTAGACAAGCCAATGTATACAATATCATTAACGTACTAGCATTAAAAATACAGAATTAAGTAAAGCATCTATTATTCCTTTTTCAAATGCGGAAGTAGATAAATTCTGAAAATAACTCAAAACCCCAACAACATGACTCATTTACAATATCTCAGCACCTGGAGTCACTAACTCACGACCTGACTAAGAGGGTACTAAATACAAAGTCTGAAGAAATAATACATAAATTGCTTTAGAACTAAGAAAAACAAGACAGTTTAGAAGATAAAGATAGAGGAGACGCCAAGGCCCACGAACGTCTGCGGGTCAACCTTGAAATCTCTGAAGTGGACTGCAGGATGCTCCCTCAATCAGTGCCCACCGGGTCCGGCTGCGGGATATGCACAACATAGAGAAGTGCAGGTGTAGCATCAGTACAACCGACCCCATGTACTGAGCAAGTGTCGAGCCTAACCCCGGCCGAAGTAGTGGCGAGGCTAGACACGACGACGATAATCTACCTGTACGGTTCTATCAAAAATATAGCAAGGAAGTGACAGATATTCAACAGATAAGCAAGGGATGCGGCCAATTCCTTACGAGTACATCACTTCCCAAAAGAACTACTTCATAACACAATAACCATTGAGGTAATAACAAGTAATTAAGCAAAACGGACTCACGGGCATACTTTGACACACAATGCATAGGTACTCGTCACCTCACCTATGCATTGAACATGATAACACACATAGCACATAGGGCACAATACCTATTCCCTCACCAAAGTTAGGCAAGACACTTACCTCGAGTCCAAAAATAGCAATCAAGCCTCTAATACCGCCTTTCCTTTAGAATCCGACTCCGAAACGATAATATCTAGGCATAATTAACTCAATAATATCAATAATGACTCATTAACACAATCCCATAGCCTAATATACAATTCCTAACATTCTTCCAAAAATACCAAAATTCGACCCCGGGCCCGCTTGGTCCAAACACGACGCTCGGACCAAAACCCGATTACCCAAACCCCCACGAGTTCAAATATATAATTTGTTTTGAAATTCGACCCCAAATTGAGGTTGAATTACCCAAAATCCCATAAACCCTAACTCTACCCAAAACCCCTAATTTCTACTTTGATTTTTGGATTTTAGGCCTAGATTCTAGTGATTAGGGAAGGAAAATGGAAGAAATTGGTGTTAAGAACACTTACCCAAATGGCTATGGAGGGGAAAATGGCTTGGAGGTCTTCATGGAGTTTGAGAAAGAAGGGAATGGTGAAAAGTGATGAAATCCCGTATGGCATTCTGTTTTTGAGTAATAAAAATACCTGGGCGAAATTTACCTTGTGCGTTCGCAGCACATGCACTGCGTTCGCACAGGGTCACCTAAAATACCCTCCGCGATCGCGGGACCCCAGCCGCGTTCGCACAATCCTAACACCCCCAGCCCTCCTGACTCTCTTAACCATGTGCGTTCGCGACCACCCTGGTGCGTTCTCACAGGGAAACCTGCCCTCTCTCCGCGATCGCGACCTGTAGGGTACGATCGCACTGACCATTTTGACCCCTGACCCCAGACCCCACGATTACTCTGTGCGATCGCATGGACTCTAGTGCGATCGCACTGAAGGAAACATCAGACACCAAAAACCAGTCAAAACACCAGATATTTCCAACCTTTTTGCACCCCGACACCTACCCGAAACTCACCCTAGCCCTCGGGGTTCAAAACCAATTATACACACGACTCCCAATTCATCCTGCGAACTTATTCAAGCATTTAAATCACCAAAATATCATCAAAATCAATGAATTAAACCTCAAAACTCATAGAATTTTCTTAAAACTTCATAAGGTTCAATTATTCCGATTTTGATCTGAGACACGTCATTTCAAGTCCGTTTTACACCAAATTTCACAGATAGCTCACATAACATATATTAAACCTGTTCCGAGCTCTGGAATCATAATATGGGACCAGTAACACAGGTTTCACATCGAAGTTCATTTTCAAAAGTCTTTATTATTTTCAGAAAACAATTTTCTTTAAAAATTCATTACTCGGACATGGGACCACGGAATTCGATTCCGGGCATACGCCCAAGTCCCATATTTTCCTACGGGACCTCCGGGATTGTCAAATCATGGGTCCGGGTCGGTTTACCAAAAATGTTGACCAAAGTCAACTGTATTCAATTAATTACTGTAAATTCAACTTATTATCAAATTTCCACATAAGGGCTTCCCGGCTACGCGCACGCACATCGAGGTGAGATTAACGAAGGATTTCGGGGCCTCGGAACACAGTTTTAGCCAAATTTACACAGGATGACCTTTTGGGTCATTGCAATCTCCACCTCTAAAACAAACGTTCGTCCTCAAACGGACATAGAAATGTACCTGAGCCTGAGAAAAGATGGGGATAACGACTCCTCATATCAGACTCGGACTCCCAAGTAGCTGCCTCGGCAGGCTGACCTCTCCACTAAACACGAACCGAAGGATAACTCTTCGATTTCAATTGACGAACCTGCCTAGCTAATATGGCCACCGACTTCTCCTCATAAGTCAGATCCTTGTCCAACTAGACACCGCTGAAGTCAAGAACTTGAGATGGATCTGCAATATACCTCCGGAGCATAGATACATGAAACACTGGATGTACGGCTGATAAATGTGGTGGCAAGGGAAGTTTGTAGGCCACCTCTCCTACCTTGTCCAAAATCTCAAATGGACCAATGTACCTAGGGCTCAACTTTTCCTTCTTCCCGAACCTCGTCACGCCCTTCATAGGCGACACTCTAAGAAACACCTGATCTCCTATCATGAAAGCCAAATCTCGAACTCTACGATCCACATAACTCTTTTGCCTGGACTGAGCTGTACGAAGTCTATCCTGAATAATCTTCACCTTGTCCAAGGCATCCTGGACTAACTCAGAACCCAACAATCTAGCCTCTCCGGGCTCAAACCATCCGACTAGGGACCGACATCGCCTACCATACAACGCCTCATAAGGAGCCATCTGGATGCTCGACTAATAACTGTTGTTGTAGGCAAACTCCGCTAAGGGCAATAACTGATCCCATGAACTACCAAAGTCTATAACACAAGCTCGCAACATATCCTCCAAAATCTGAATAGTACGCTTGGACTGGCCGTCCGTCTGAGGATGAAATGTTGTGCTCAACTCGATCTGCGTGCCCAATTCTCGCTGAAATACTCTCTAGAAATGGAAGGTGAACTGAGTACCTTGGTCTGATATAATGGATATGGGCACACCATGCAATCTAACAATCTCTTACATGTAAATCTTTGCCAACTTCTCTGCTGAATAAGACACTGATACTGGAATGAAATGCGCCGACTTGGTCAGCCTATCCACAACAACCCAAACTGCATCAAACATCCTCTGAGTCCGTGGGAGCCCAACTACAAAGTCCATGGTGATACGCTCNCAACAACCCAAACTGCATCAAACATCCTCTGAGTCCATGGGAGCCCAACTACAAAGTCCATGGTGATATGCTCCCACTTCCACTCAGGAAGCTGAATCTACTGCATCAAACCACCGGGACTCTGGTGCTCGTACTTAACCTACTGACAGTTCAAGCACTGAGCTACATAAGCTACAATATCCTTCTTCATTTTATGCCACCAATAATGCTGCCGCAAGTCCTAGTACATCTTTGCGGCGCCCGGATGAATGGAATACCGGGAACTATGGGCCTCCTGAAGTATCAACTCACGAATACCCTCAACATCAGGTACACAAATACGGCCCTGCATCCGCAAAACTCTCTCATCATCAACCGTAACCTTCTTGGCACCTCCGTGCCAGACTGTATCTCCAAGAACATATAAATGACGATCATCATACTGCCTGACCCGAATACGGTCATACAATGAATAACGGGCCACAGTATGGGCCAAAACACTGCCAGTCTCAGAAACCTCCAATCTCACAAATCGGTTGGCTAAAGCATGAACATCCAACGCAAGAGGTCGCTCTCCGACTGACAAATAATCTAGACTGCCCATACTGAATGATTTCCGGCTCAAAGCATCAGCCACCACATTGGCCTTCCCCGGATGATAAAGAATGGTAATATCATAGTCCTTCAGCAACTCTAACCATCTCCTCTGCCTCATGTTCAACCCCTTCTGTCTGAACAGATACTGCAAGCTCTTATGGTCCGTGAACACCTCACATGGAACTCCGTACAGATAGTGCCTCCAAATCTTCAAAGCGTAAACAATAGCTGCAAGTTCCAAATCATGAACTCGATAGTTCTTCTCATGAATCTTCAACTGACGAGAAGCATAGGCTATAACCTTACCGTCCTGCATCAACACTGCACCAAGCCCAACCCGTGAAGCATCACAATACACGGTATACGGTCCGGAACCTGAGGGAAATACTAACACGGGTGTCGTAGTCAAGGCTGTCTTGAGCTTCTGAAAGCTCGCCTCACACTCATCAGACCACCTGAACTGAGCACTCTTCTGGGTCAACCTGGTCATCGGGGCTGCGATAGATGAAAACCCCTCCACAAATCGACGATAGTAACCTGCTAAGCCCAAGAAACTCCGAATCTTTGCAGCTGAAGTGGGCCTAGGACAATCTCTAACTGCTGAAACCTTCTTCGAATCCACCTAAATGCCCTCTGCCGACACAACGTGGCCCAAGAATGCTACTGAACTCAACCAGAACCCGCACTTAGAAAACTTAGCGTACAACTGCCGATCCCTCAGAGTCTGGAGGACGACCCTAAGGTGCTGCTCATGCTCCCCTCGGATGCGAGAGTATATCAATATATCATCAATGAAAACAATAACGAACGAGTCCAAATAAGGCATGAACACTCGGTTCATCAACTCCATGAATGCAGCGGGGGAATTAGTCAACCCAAAAGACATCACCAAAAACTCATAGTGCCCATAACGAGTGCGAAAAGTTGTCTTAGGAATGTCAGACGCCCTGATCCTTAGATGATGGTAACCAGATCTCAAGTCTATCTTAGAGAACACTGTAGCACCCTGAAGCTGGTCAAATAGATCATCGATCCTCGGCAAAGGATACTTGTTCTTGATAGTAACCTTATTCAACTGCCAGTAGTCAATGCACATCCTCATAGAACCATCTTTCTTCTTCACGAACAACACGGGAGCACCCCAAGGAGAAACACTAGGCCTGATGAAGCCTTTATCCAATAAATCCAGTAATATTTCCTTTAATTCCTTCAACTCTGGCGGAGCCATACGATACGGGGAAATAGAAATAGGCTGAGTGCCCTCAGCTACCTCAATACAGAAGTCAATATCCCTGTCGGGTGGCATACCCGGCAGGTCAGCAGGGAATACCTCTGGAAACTCACGAACTACGGGCACAGACTCTAGGGAAGAAACCTCGACACTAAAATCACGAGCATAGGCCAGATAGGCCAAACAACCCTTCTCGACCATGCGCCGAGCCTTCATATAAGAAATAACTCTACCAGAAGAATGGCTAGGAGTCCCCCTCCACTCCAAACGAGGTACCCCTGGCAAGGCCAAGGTCATTGTCTTGGCATGACAGTCCAGAATAGCATAATAGGGGGATAACTAATCCATTCCCAATATAACATCAAANATACTTAAGGAATCACGTGGCATACTCAAATAAGGGGCAAAATATGAAGACACATAGGAGAATGTAGAACCCGGATCAAATAACACCGAAGCCTCTCGGCTGCAAACTGAAACCGTACCTGTAATAACTGTATCAGAAGCCTCAGCATCAGGACAAGCAGGAAAGCATAACATCGGGACTGAGTCCCTCTAACCTGCACATCTCTAGGTCTACCTGCTACGGGCTGACCTCTACCTCACATGGCCTGCCCTCCACCTCTATGAGTCTGACCTCCACCTCTAGAACCACGACCACCCCCCCTAGCTGGCTGAGGGGGTGGGGGTGCACTTGCTGCGGGGACCATGGCTCGAGTACCCTGATACTGAGAACTACCCGAAGTCCTGGGGCAATACCTCGCAATGTGCCCATGAACACCACAAGAATAACAAGGTCTCTACTGATGTGGCTGATGACTCTGGAACTGTCCCTGACGACCCTGATAACCACCCTGGTAGCTCTGAAATGGCTGTGCACTGATAGGGGCTGGTGGTGCACTAATAGGAGCTGGCGGCGCGCGGTGAGATACCTGAAGCGTTGAATGAAAAGGTCTGGGTGGATGACCCCTACTTAAAGAATCCCTTCCTCTGGATGAGGCTCCACTGAATCTACCAAAGTGACGGGGCCTCTTGTCAGCCCCTCTGACCACCTCCCTATGACAGAATCATCTCAATCCTCCTAGCCACATCGGCCGCATCCTAGAATGAAATATCGGTACCTGACTCCCTGGCCATCTGGAGTCTGATGGGCTGAGCTAAGCCCTCAATAAATATCCGCACTCTCTCACGGTCAGTGGGAAGTATCATAAGTGCATGCCTGGATAGAGTGATGAACCTAGTCTCGTACTGAGTAACAGACATAGATCCTTGCTGGAGGCGCTCAAACTGCCTCCTAAGATCCTCTCGCTGAGTAATGGGAAGAAACTTCCCGAAGAATAGCTCGGAGAACTGAGCCCAAGACAAAGGTGCAGACCCAACTGGTCTGGTCAAGCAATACTCTCTCCACCAAGTCTTGGCTGTGCCAGATAACCGAAAAGTAGCAAAGTCAACTCCATTGGACTCCACTATGCCAATGTTCCGAAGAACCTCATGACAACTGTCCAAATAATCCTGTGGATCCTCTGACGGTGCACCCGTAAAAGTAGTAGTGAATAACTTGGTGAACCGATCTAGTCTCCATAGAGCATCTGCTGACATAGCTGCACCCTTGGCCGCCGGTGCCACAATACCCGACTGAGCTACTCCAGCTGTCTGAGGTGTTGGAGTCTTGAACTGAGTGGCAAACTACTCGAGTGTGTGAGTAGCAGGAGTCTGGGTCCCTTCTCCATCTTGAGAACTAACTGGTGCAGTAGGAAGAAGACCGTCCTGAGCCACACTCTCCATGAGTCCCACCAAGCGGACTAGAACGTCCTGAAGCACCGGGGTAGCAATGAACCCCTCCGGGACCTGAGCTGGTCCAACTGGGACTGTCTGAGTAGGAACCTCACCGGCATAATCTACCTATGGGTCCTCAACTGGATACGTGCTCTAGCTCTGCCTCGTCCTCTAGCACGGCCTCGGCCCCTCGTAGGAGCTGCAATAGGAGGGTCGGGCTGTTGATCGGTCGATGAGGAAGCACGCGTTCTCGCCATCTGCGAGAGAGTAATTAGAGACTCAATTAGTATTTAGAATTCAATTGGCACGACAGAGAATGAAGGATGTGAAGTTATTCCTAACTTTGCAACCTCTGGGGATAAGTACAGACGTCTCCGTACCGATCCCTCAGACTCTACCAAGTTTGTCCGTGAGTTGTGAGACCTAAGAAACCTAGTGCTCTGATACCAACTTGTCACGACACGAAATCCCACCATTCGGCCATGACTGCGTCTAACGTTGAACCTGCTAGATAAGCCAACGTATACAATATCATTAACGTATTAGCATTAAAAATACAGAATTCAGTAAATCATCTAATATTCCTTTTTCAAATGCGGAAGCAGATAAATTCTGAAAATAACTCAAAACCCCAATAACACGACTCATTTACAATATCCCAGCACCTGGAGTCACTAACTCACGACCTGACTAAGAGGGTACTAAATACAAAGTCTGAAGAAATAATATATAAACTACTTTAGAACTAAGAAAAACAAGACAATTTAGAAGATAAAGATAGAGGAGACACCAAGGCCCACGAACGTCTGCGGTTCTACCTTGAAATCTCCGAAGTGGACTGCAGGATGCTCCCTCAATCAGTGCCCACCGGGTCCGGCTGCGGGATCTGCACAACATAGAGAAGTGCAGGTGTAGCATCAGTACAACCGACCCCATGTACTGAGCAAGTG